>ARYC01015664.1:0-11174 GCA_000711775.1 Oxytricha trifallax
ATTAAATTTTTGACCTGACTCACTAACTTGACTATGTATAAGAAATTTAGAAATTTTAAGAAGTTCCAAAAAATGAAAATAAAGTTGCTCCACTCGATATATAGCCTCTAAAAAAGGTGTCAAATCACACTGTTAGAAAAAATATTTTCAGATTCCTGACTACTACTCACAAAAAAATAAAGTTATATATAATTGGTATTTTTTATTATAAAAATTATAAAAAAAACACAATAGATATAAGATTCATAATAAGAACGAGAAAAGATTATGTAATTATTATGGTTTCCTTGAATTTGTGAGTACTTACCCATAAAATTGAAAAAAACTCCCAAACCCTACAATTTTGATAAGAAAACCCTACCAATTTGATAAGAAAACCCGATAAAAAATAATAAATTGAAAAAGTTGTAAGAAATTATATTTTCTTAAATATAATACTAAAATCCTTTAGATATTTAGAATACCGACAAATCCTATATATTTACTAAGAAAACTCTACTAAAACAAACAATTACTTACTACCTTTGGTTTCTCTCTGGGTTTTGGGGAAAAGGTGTCTCTGGGTTTTCATTCTATAGTAAAGACCTTCTAATCAGTAGAAAGTACTATCACTTTGGCTTTGCAAGTTTGACTTTGTGTTTTCACTCACTTCGCTTTGGGTTTTCATACGTGACGCAATACGCAGAGTCTTCGCTTCGCTCAGGACTCGCGTCACAATCATATTAAAATTGCCTCGTTTTTTGGCTTACCCGAAGAGTTTTGGCGTCAGCCTTTTTTCAGGTTTTCAAAAAAGAAAAGATTTTTGTTATAATTCATCTACATTATCTTAATTGCAACTGTTCTTTACTTAATATACTTTACTTTTTTCTCTTATTATTTTTTCTATACAATATTATATATCTATGTCAAGTCTTTATTCTCTAGTCGCCCTTCGATATCCCTATATATGGGGTTTTGGGGCTCCGCAGATCGTCAATTATTCGCTGTGAATTTTTACTATAAAATTTAGCATTTTTTTTAGTAAAATTTAACTTCAGACCCCCCCCCACCCCCACCCCCCCTTGACTATAAAATGACCAATTTTTATATATGTATGAAACGGTTTGGCTCCTTTGATATCCCTATATATTGGGTTTTGGGGCTCCGTAGATCGTCGATTTTTCGATCTGAATTTTTATTATATAAAATTTTTGCGTGACGCTTTGTTACTTATATTAATTGGGGTTTTGCGGAGGGATAAAACGGGATTTTTTCCCCCTCAGCCATATCTAATGGTATCTTATTGAAAATTAGATATTTACCTCACAATTGAGTATGGAGATTCGATATCGCGTGGTCATCAATAAAATTAATTTTTTGATCTGACTCACTAACTTGACTATATATAAGATATTAAGAAATTTTAAAAAGTTGAAAATAATGAAAATAAAGTTGCTTCACTCGATATATAGCCTTTAAAAAAGGTGTCAAAACATAGTGTTAGAAAAATTATTTTCAGATTCCTTACTACTACTCATGAAAAAATAAAGTTATATATAATTTGGTATTTTTTATTATAAAAATGATAAAAAACACAAAATAGATATAAGATTTATAATAAGAACGAGAGAAGCATATGTAATTATTATGGATTCCTTGAATCTGTGAGTACTTACCCATAAAATTAAAAAAAACTCAAAAACCCGACCATTTTGATAAGAAAACCCTACTAATTTGATAAGAAAACCCGATAAAATTTAATAAATTGAAAAAGTTGTAAGAAATGATTTATACTTCAATGTGTTCTAAAATCCTTAATAAATCTTTAATAACCTTGTTAACCTTTTATTTTATAAGAAAACTCTACTAAAATAATATTTACTTACTCCCTTTGGTTTCTCTCTGGGTTTTGGTGAAAAGGTGTCTCTGGGTTTTCATTCTATTATAAAGACATAATAATTAGTAGAAAGCGCGGTCTCTTTGGCTTTGCAAGTTTGACGTTGGGTTTTCATCCACTTCGCTTTGGGTTTTCATACGTGACGCAATACGCAGAGTCTTCGCTTCGCTCAGGACTCGCGTCCCATTTTAGTTAAAATTGCCTCGTTTTTTGGCTTACCCGAAGAGTTTTGGCGTCAGCCTTTTTTCAGGTTTTCAAAAAAGAAAAGATTTTTGTTATAATTCATCTACATTATCTTAATTGCAACTGTTCTTTACTTAATATACTTTACTTTTTTCTCTTATTATTTTTTCTATACAATATTATATATCTATGTCAAGTCTTTATTCTCTAGTCGCCCTTCGATATCCTATATATGGGGTTTTAGGGGCTCGCAGATCGTCGATTTTTCGCTCTTAATTTTTTACTATAAAATTTAGCATTTTTTTTAGTAAAATTTAACTTCAGACCCCCCCCCACCCCCACCCCCCCTTGACTATAAAATGACCAATTTTTATATATGTATGAAACGGTTTGGCTCCTTTGGTATACCCATATATGGGGTTTTGGGGCTCCGTAGATGGCCATTTTTTCCAACATGATTTTTTGTTATATAAAATATGCATGACGCTTTGTTATATATATTAATTGGGGTTTTGCGGAGGGATAAAACGGGATTTTTTCCCCCTCAGCCATATCTAATGGTATCTTATTGAAAATTAGATATTTACCTCACAATTGAGTATGGAGATTCGATATCGCGTGGTCAACAATAAAATTAAATTTTTGACCTGACTCACTAACTTGACTATGTATAAGAAATTTAGAAATTTTAAGAAGTTCCAAAAAATGAAAATAAAGTTGCTCCACTCGATATATAGCCTCTAAAAAAGGTGTCAAATCACACTGTTAGAAAAAATATTTTCAGATTCCTGACTACTACTCACAAAAAAATAAAGTTATATATAATTGGTATTTTTTATTATAAAAATTATAAAAAAAACACAATAGATATAAGATTCATAATAAGAACGAGAAAAGATTATGTAATTATTATGGTTTCCTTGAATTTGTGAGTACTTACTCATTAAATTGCCCAAAACCTAGAAAATCTGACCATTTTGATAAGAAAACCCTACTAATTTGATAAGAAAACCCGATAAAATTTAATAAATTGAAAAAGTTGTAAGAAATGATTTATACTTCAATGTGTTCTAAAATCCTTAATAAATCTTTAATAACCTTGTTAACCTTTTATTTTATAAGAAAACTCTACTAAAATAATATTTACTTACTCCCTTTGGTTTCTCTCTGGGTTTTGGTGAAAAGGTGTCTCTGGGTTTTCATTCTATTATAAAGACATAATAATTAGTAGAAAGCGCGGTCTCTTTGGCTTTGCAAGTTTGACGTTGGGTTTTCATCCACTTCGCTTTGGGTTTTCATACGTGACGCAATACGCAGAGTCTTCGCTTCGCTCAGGACTCGCGTCCCATTTTAGTTAAAATTGCTTCGTCTTTGGCTTACCCGAAGGGTTTTGGCGTCAGCCTTTTTTCAGGTTTTCAAAAAAGAAAAGATTTTTGTTATAATTCATCTACATTATCTTAATTGCAACTGTTCTTTACTTAATATACTTTACTTTTTTCTCTTATTATTTTTTCTATACAATATTATATATCTATGTCAAGTCTTTATTCTCTAGTCGCCCTTCGATATCCCTATATATGGGGTTTTGGGGCTCCGCAGATCGTCAATTATTCGCTGTGAATTTTTACTATAAAATTTAGCATTTTTTTTAGTAAAATTTAACTTCAGACCCCCCCCCACCCCCACCCCCCCTTGACTATAAAATGACCAATTTTTATATATGTATGAAACGGTTTGGCTCCTTAGGTATACCCATATATGGGGTTTTGGGGCTCCGCAGATCGTCAAATTTTCCTCCCAACTTTTTTATATATAAAATGTGCGTGACGCTTTGTTATATTATATATATTAAATGGGGTTCTGGGGACCGATAAAACGCGATTTTTCCCTCGTGAGCCATTTCAAATGCTATCTTATTGAAAATTAGATATTTACTCCACAATCGACTATGGAGATTCGATATCGCGTGGTCAACAAAGAAATTATTTTTTTTCTGACTCACTAACTTGACTATATATAAGATATTAAGAAATTTTAAAAAGTTGAAAATAATGAAAATAAAGTTGCTTCACTCGATATATAGCCTTTAAAAAAGGTGTCAAAACATAGTGTTAGAAAAATTATTTTCAGATTCCTTACTACTACTCATGAAAAAATAAAGTTATATATAATTTGGTATTTTTTATTATAAAAATGATAAAAAACACAAAATAGATATAAGATTTATAATAAGAACGAGAGAAGATTATGTAATTATTATGCTTTCCTTGAATTGGTGAGTACTTACCCTTAAAATTGAAAATACTCCCGAAACCCTACAATTTTGATAAGAAAACCCTACCAATTTGATAAGAAAACCCGATAAAAAATAATAAATTGAAAAAGTTGTAAGAAATTATATTTTCTTAAATATAATACTAAAATCCTTTAGATATTTAGAATACCGACAAATCCTATATATTTACTAAGAAAACTCTACTAAAACAAACAATTACTTACTACCTTTGGTTTCTCTCTGGGTTTTGGGGAAAAGGTGTCTCTGGGTTTTCATTCTATAGTAAAGACCTTCTAATCAGTAGAAAGTACTATCACTTTGGCTTTGCAAGTTTGACTTTGGGTTTTCACTCACTTCGCTTTGGGTTTTCATACGTGACGCAATACGCAGAGTCTTCGCTTCGCTCAGGACTCGCGTCACAATCATATTAAAATTGCCTCGTTTTTTGGCTTACCCGAAGAGTTTTGGCGTCAGCCTTTTTTCAGGTTTTCAAAAAAGAAAAGATTTTTGTTATAATTCATCTACATTATCTTAATTGCAACTGTTCTTTACTTAATATACTTTACTTTTTTCTCTTATTATTTTTTCTATACAATATTATATATCTATGTCAAGTCTTTATTCTCTAGTCGCCCTTCGATATCCCTATATATGGGGTTTTAGGGGCTCGCAGATCGTCGATTTTTCGCTCTTAATTTTTTACTATAAAATTTAGCATTTTTTTTAGTAAAATTTAACTTCAGACCCCCCCCCACCCCCACCCCCCCTTGACTATAAAATGACCAATTTTTATATATGTATGAAACGGTTTGGCTCCTTTGGTATACCCATATATGGGGTTGGCTCGTAGATCGTCCTATTTTGCTGTGATTTTTTATATATTAATACTGCGTCCGCTCTGTTCTATAAGTTTGGGGTTTTGCGGAGGGATAAAACGGGATTTTTTCCCCCTCAGCCATATCTAATGGTATCTTATTGAAAATTAGATATTTACCTCACAATTGAGTATGGAGATTCGATATCGCGTGGTCATCAATAAAATTAATTTTTTGATCTGACTCACTAACTTGACTATATATAAGATATTAAGAAATTTTAAAAAGTTGAAAATAATGAAAATAAAGTTGCTTCACTCGATATATAGCCTTTAAAAAAGGTGTCAAAACATAGTGTTAGAAAAATTATTTTCAGATTCCTTACTACTACTCATGAAAAAATAAAGTTATATATAATTTGGTATTTTTTATTATAAAAATGATAAAAAACACAAAATAGATATAAGATTTATAATAAGAACGAGAGAAGCATATGTAATTATTATGGATTCCTTGAATCTGTGAGTACTTACCCATAAAATTAAAAAAAACTCAAAAACCCTACAATTTTGATAAGAAAACCCTACTAATTTGATAAGAAAACCCGATAAAATTTAATAAATTGAAAAAGTTGTAAGAAATGATTTATACTTCAATGTGTTCTAAAATCCTTAATAAATCTTTAATAACCTTGTTAACCTTTTATTTTATAAGAAAACTCTACTAAAATAATATTTACTTACTCCCTTTGGTTTCTCTCTGGGTTTTGGTGAAAAGGTGTCTCTGGGTTTTCATTCTATTATAAAGACATAATAATTAGTAGAAAGCGCGGTCTCTTTGGCTTTGCAAGTTTGACGTTGGGTTTTCATCCACTTCGCTTTGGGTTTTCATACGTGACGCAATACGCAGAGTCTTCGCTTCGCTCAGGACTCGCGTCCCATTTTAGTTAAAATTGCTTCGTCTTTGGCTTACCCGAAGGGTTTTGGCGTCAGCCTTTTTTCAGGTTATCTTTTAAAAGAAAGATTTTGTTATAATTCATCTACATTATCTTAATTGCAACTGTTCTTTACTTATTATACTTGACTTTTTTCTCTTATTATTATTTCTATACTCTATTATATATCTTTGTCAAGTCTTTATTGACTAGTCGCCCTTTGATATCCCTATATATGGGGTTTTAGGGGCTCGCAGATCGTCGATTTTTCGCTCTTAATTTTTTACTATAAAATTTAGCATTTTTTTTAGTAAAATTTAACTTCAGACCCCCCCCCACCCCCACCCCCCCTTGACTATAAAATGACCAATTTTTATATATGTATGAAACGGTTTGGCTCCTTTGGTATACCCATATATGGGGTTTTGGGGCTCCGTAGATGGCCATTTTTTCCAACATGATTTTTTGTTATATAAAATATGCATGACGCTTTGTTATATATATTAATTGGGGTTTTGCGGAGGGATAAAACGGGATTTTTTCCCCCTCAGCCATATCTAATGGTATCTTATTGAAAATTAGATATTTACCTCACAATTGAGTATGGAGATTCGATATCGCGTGGTCATCAATAAAATTAATTTTTTGATCTGACTCACTAACTTGACTATATATAAGATATTAAGAAATTTTAAAAAGTTGAAAATAATGAAAATAAAGTTGCTTCACTCGATATATAGCCTTTAAAAAAGGTGTCAAAACATAGTGTTAGAAAAATTATTTTCAGATTCCTTACTACTACTCATGAAAAAATAAAGTTATATATAATTTGGTATTTTTTATTATAAAAATGATAAAAAACACAAAATAGATATAAGATTTATAATAAGAACGAGAGAAGCATATGTAATTATTATGGATTCCTTGAATCTGTGAGTACTTACCCATAAAATTAAAAAAAACTCAAAAACCCTACAATTTTGATAAGAAAACCTACCAATTTGATAAGAAAACCCGATCAAATTTAATAAATCGAAAAAGTTGCAAGAAATAATATATACTTGACGATGTTACTAAAATCCATTATAAATTTTTCCAAATAATGATAACCGTTTTATTTGTTAAGAGAACTTTACTTAAATATACAATTACTTACTCACTTTGGTTTCTCTCCGGTTTTGGGGAAAAGGTGTCTCTGGGTTTTCATTCTATAGTAAAGACCTTCTAATCAGTAGAAAGTACTATCACTTTGGCTTTGCAAGTTTGACTTTGTGTTTTCACTCACTTCGCTTTGGGTTTTCATACGTGACGCAATACGCAGAGTCTTCGCTTCGCTCAGGACTCGCGTCACAATCATATTAAAATTGCCTCGTTTTTTGGCTTACCCGAAGAGTTTTGGCGTCAGCCTTTTTTCAGGTTTTCAAAAAAGAAAAGATTTTTGTTATAATTCATCTACATTATCTTAATTGCAACTGTTCTTTACTTAATATACTTTACTTTTTTCTCTTATTATTTTTTCTATACAATATTATATATCTATGTCAAGTCTTTATTCTCTAGTCGCCCTTCGATATCCCTATATATGGGGTTTTGGGGCTCCGCAGATCGTCAATTATTCGCTGTGAATTTTATACTATAAAATTTAGCATTTTTTTTAGTAAAATTTAACTTCAGACCCCCCCCCACCCCCACCCCCCCTTGACTATAAAATGACCAATTTTTATATATGTATGAAACGGTTTGGCTCCTTTGGTATACCCATATATGGGGTTTTGGGGCTCCGTAGATGGCCATTTTTTCCAACATGATTTTTTGTTATATAAAATATGCATGACGCTTTGTTATATATATTAATTGGGGTTTTGCGGAGGGATAAAACGGGATTTTTTCCCCCTCAGCCATATCTAATGGTATCTTATTGAAAATTAGATATTTACCTCACAATTGAGTATGGAGATTCGATATCGCGTGGTCATCAATAAAATTAATTTTTTGATCTGACTCACTAACTTGACTATATATAAGATATTAAGAAATTTTAAAAAGTTGAAAATAATGAAAATAAAGTTGCTTCACTCGATATATAGCCTTTAAAAAAGGTGTCAAAACATAGTGTTAGAAAAATTATTTTCAGATTCCTTACTACTACTCATGAAAAAATAAAGTTATATATAATTTGGTATTTTTTATTATAAAAATGATAAAAAACACAAAATAGATATAAGATTTATAATAAGAACGAGAGAAGCATATGTAATTATTATGGATTCCTTGAATCTGTGAGTACTTACCCATAAAATTAAAAAAAACTCAAAAACCCTACCATTTTGATAAGAAAACCCTACTAATTTGATAAGAAAACCCGATAAAATTTAATAAATTGAAAAAGTTGTAAGAAATGATTTATACTTCAATGTGTTCTAAAATCCTTAATAAATCTTTAATAACCTTGTTAACCTTTTATTTTATAAGAAAACTCTACTAAAATAATATTTACTTACTCCCTTTGGTTTCTCTCTGGGTTTTGGTGAAAAGGTGTCTCTGGGTTTTCATTCTATTATAAAGACATAATAATTAGTAGAAAGCGCGGTCTCTTTGGCTTTGCAAGTTTGACGTTGGGTTTTCATCCACTTCGCTTTGGGTTTTCATACGTGACGCAATACGCAGAGTCTTCGCTTCGCTCAGGACTCGCGTCCCATTTTAGTTAAAATTGCTTCGTCTTTGGCTTACCCGAAGGGTTTTGGCGTCAGCCTTTTTTCAGGTTTTCAAAAAAGAAAAGATTTTTGTTATAATTCATCTACATTATCTTAATTGCAACTGTTCTTTACTTAATATACTTTACTTTTTTCTCTTATTATTTTTTCTATACAATATTATATATCTATGTCAAGTCTTTATTCTCTAGTCGCCCTTCGATATCCCTATATATGGGGTTTTGGGGCTCCGCAGATCGTCAATTATTCGCTGTGAATTTTTATAGTCAATTTGGAATTTTTTATGATTTATTATTGCTTCAAGACCCCCCCACACGCCCTTGACTATAAAATGACCAATTTTTATATATGTATGAAACGGTTTGGCTCCTTTGGTATACCCATATATGGGGTTTTGGGGCTCCGTAGATGGCCATTTTTTCCAACATGATTTTTTGTTATATAAAATATGCATGACGCTTTGTTATATATATTAATTGGGGTTTTGCGGAGGGATAAAACGGGATTTTTTCCCCCTCAGCCATATCTAATGGTATCTTATTGAAAATTAGATATTTACCTCACAATTGAGTATGGAGATTCGATATCGCGTGGTCATCAATAAAATTAATTTTTTGATCTGACTCACTAACTTGACTATATATAAGATATTAAGAAATTTTAAAAAGTTGAAAATAATGAAAATAAAGTTGCTTCACTCGATATATAGCCTTTAAAAAAGGTGTCAAAACATAGTGTTAGAAAAATTATTTTCAGATTCCTTACTACTACTCATGAAAAAATAAAGTTATATATAATTTGGTATTTTTTATTATAAAAATGATAAAAAACACAAAATAGATATAAGATTTATAATAAGAACGAGAGAAGCATATGTAATTATTATGGATTCCTTGAATCTGTGAGTACTTACCCATAAAATTAAAAAAAACTCAAAAACCCTACAATTTTGATAAGAAAACCCAACCAATTTGATAAGAAAACCCGATCAAATTTAATATATTGAAAAAGTTGTAAGAAATTAAATTTACTTCAATATAATACTAAAATCCTTAATAAATTTAGAAAACCTAGAAATCCTTTTTATTAAGTAAGAAAACTATACTAAAACAATTAATTAATTACTACCTTTGGTTTCTCTCTGGGTTTGGTGCAAGGTGTCTCTGGGTTTTCATTCTATAGTAAAGACCTTCTAATCAGTAGAAAGTACTATCACTTTGGCTTTGCAAGTTTGACTTTGGTTTTCACTCACTTCGCTTTGGGTTTTCATACGTGACGCAATACGCAGAGTCTTCGCTTCGCTCAGGACTCGCGTCACAATCATATTAAAATTGCCTCGTTTTTTGGCTTACCCGAAGAGTTTTGGCGTCAGCCTTTTTTCAGGTTTTCAAAAAAGAAAAGATTTTTGTTATAATTCATCTACATTATCTTAATTGCAACTGTTCTTTACTTAATATACTTTACTTTTTTCTCTTATTATTTTTTCTATACAATATTATATATCTATGTCAAGTCTTTATTCTCTAGTCGCCCTTCGATATCCCTATATATGGGGTTTTGGGGCTCCGCAGATCGTCAATTATTCGCTGTGAATTTTATATAAAATTTAGCATTTTTTTTAGTAAAATTTAACTTCAGACCCCCCCCCACCCCCACCCCCCCTTGACTATAAAATGACCAATTTTTATATATGTATGAAACGGTTTGGCTCCTTTGGTATACCCATATATGGGGTTTTGGGGCTCCGTAGATGGCCATTTTTTCCAACATGATTTTTTGTTATATAAAATATGCATGACGCTTTGTTATATATATTAATTGGGGTTTTGCGGAGGGATAAAACGGGATTTTTTCCCCCTCAGCCATATCTAATGGTATCTTATTGAAAATTAGATATTTACCTCACAATTGAGTATGGAGATTCGATATCGCGTGGTCATCAATAAAATTAATTTTTTGATCTGACTCACTAACTTGACTATATATAAGATATTAAGAAATTTTAAAAAGTTGAAAATAATGAAAATAAAGTTGCTTCACTCGATATATAGCCTTTAAAAAAGGTGTCAAAACATAGTGTTAGAAAAATTATTTTCAGATTCCTTACTACTACTCATGAAAAAATAAAGTTATATATAATTTGGTATTTTTTATTATAAAAATGATAAAAAACACAAAATAGATATAAGATTTATAATAAGAACGAGAGAAGCATATGTAATTATTATGGATTCCTTGAATCTGTGAGTACTTACCCATAAAATTAAAAAAAACTCAAAAACCCTACAATTTTGATAAGAAAACCCAACAAATTTGATAAGAAAACCCGATCAAAATACCAAAATCTAAAAAGTTGTAAGAAATAATATATTCTTCA
>ARYC01015672.1:0-10103 GCA_000711775.1 Oxytricha trifallax
TTCGGTTTTGCCGACGAAGTAAGGGGCGAACCTTCGAATGGGGGGTGGCCAGTGCTACCACGCGATTCACCGTGCAAAGACGCAGGGAGATGGAGTCTCCGACCAAGACATCTATCCCAGGGGCCGAGATACACGAGCATCTTTGTTTTTCATGCTATACCATAGCCTTTCAACCAGGCGCCTTACTCATCTCTTTGAGTTGAATCTCAGGCTACAGTCACGCGCTTCTTGCATGCAGATGCTTTCCTATAGCTCTTTGCCGCTTTCTTCTGGTGGTTATCTGATTTCCTCCCTGATACAGTAGATCAGCCATAGCGCTTTCCTATTAGATTGAATAGACTTTCGAAGGAGATGTAAATCTTGAAGTAAGCTGGGCTAAGGATCCCTGAAGCACTATCCTACTAGCTGTAAGCCCTTTAGCATCTCATCAAATGAGGATCCCTTCCACTCTCGTGCTTCAGAGCTGCACTGTCACATCTTCGGACCAAAGGCAACATGCTCAGATGTCAGGAGTGTCAATGCTTAGTTACCCTCGGGTATCAGGCTATACAAGGCCTTCTGTCTCTCTTACTATTGCAATCTGTGTGCTTAATACGAGTAGATTCAGCTCAAATGTGCTCGCAATATCATGCCAATCTCACTTGCAATGCTATAAGGAATCAGATGAACAACGCTTATACTCACCTTCCAGCTCCTCAGAGCCTTTCGAGCATAGTAGACATCACCAGAAAGAGTCACATGACTGTTGACCCTATAAAACCCCTGATGCTCTATGGCAGCCATGCGATGTTGATGCTTGCAACGGTGTGATTATCGAAGGTACAGGCGTCTTTGTCTCCACTGTCCTCTTCCCCTGCTTCCATGCCTAGAGGGCTCCCCGCTGGTTGTTTGCATATGTGTGGTCTTCTTTACTCTCTCACTTTTTTGAGGATTGCTTGAGTCGCATGTTAGTAGTTATGTCCACTTATATTAGTTATTACTAATTCTATCCTGAATCAGATCACTGTCTAAGGGAGGTCGCCATCTAGAGCTGTGAGGCTTAATCCTCTAATTCACTATCGTTCATTGAAATAGCAGGGTTGATTAGTTTCTGTTGGATTGAGAGTGTCTATTTTCATTATTAATTGTTGCAGTTTAATTGTGAACTTACTATAATTATAATAAACATCTATCATTAATTGTGCTATTTATTCATTTTTAAAGATTCAATGTTACCTTTTTTCACCTTTTGTCACCTTTTTCAATTCACTCAATGGGGTTTTACATAAACTAGGGGGGTAGGTTGAGTGTAGAAATCTCTAATTATATATATAATATCTTTAAATGTAATTATATAAAATGGCGTTAAAAAAATTGAATTTTGAGATGAATTGTTTGGTGCATGTTCAAAAGCCATAGAAATCACCGGAAATATCAAAATGACAAACAAAAAACAGTAAAACTACAGATTTGATTTCTTTCTCAAGATAGTTTGGCCTGTAAAATTGACAGTAGTTGAATAGATCAATGAGAAGCTCCTAGCAAATTAGCCAAATATTTTAGAAGAAGTCATCGTATTTGAAGTTAAAGCAACTAAGAATACATACTATTACATTAAGGTGTCCCGCGACTCTGATGGGATAAACAGTAAGTACTTTTAATCTAAAAACTAGGCGGGCTCTTGTTGTTTTTTTTAAATAGGGGCTCTAAATGACAGATATCAGTGTAAAAACATCGCGGGAGTTCTTTATGCAGCACAAGGGGTTGATTAATAAGTATGGTAAATGCAGAGGAGATGTAGAGGGAGTATGGTAAGATTGCAGAAAAGGCAACTTTATAAGATATAAAGTAGATTCCTCAAAATGAAATTCAAAGTATTACATGAAAGAATTCACAGCAGAGAGCATAGCAAATGGCTCTATGACGGTCAAGTAATATCTTTACAAAAATTTGAGGGACACTGATGCTATCCAGCATATTTGCTAAGAGTAGTAGAGATTCAATAATACTCACAAGATATTAATACAGATGGGGGTGGTTAAGAAAATCAGAATTGCAATGAGGCGTCAAATTGAAAAATTTGTGATTAAAAACAAAAACGCACTCAAAGAATCTGAAAAATTGACAGATACAGTATTGAGAGATATTGGGTATTTCAATGTAACCGAAGCTCTGTATTAGGTGCTATTAAAACGGGAAGATAAAAAGATATACTGCGTCTGGCTTTATGGTGCGGCCAAAACTGGCAAGAGCACAAATCTCAAAATGGTTGACAAAGTTTTCATCTGCGACGAATTCAACCCCGGTCCTACACGGTTCTTTGTGGAAGGCAGATCTCTTGAGTAGGAGCCTCAAGTGCTATTGATTTACGAGATGAATATAGAAAAGTTATTCCACATGTACAACATCTCAGCAATGAAGAAGCTATTAGAGGGAAAGGTACTGTACTAAGACTGCTACACGAAAATTACAACTAACGAACTCCCGTGGAACAGAATGACTGCTGAAGAGAATGATTACTTTGAGAGGAGGTGCACTTTTGTGACTCCCGCTGTGGAGGGTAAATCAGGCAAGCTTGCGTTCCCATTCAATGCAATTTAACTTGCAGACTATCTGTTGAGGATCTGACGGCGAAAATATTTGGAGCGATGACGATCAAGACAAGAGCAATCACTCAGATCCAGACTTTAAGAGATTGAGCTTAAGGGACAATGAGGCAGAAGATAAATGATTCAACGCCATTTTATATAATTACATTTAAAGATATTATATATATAATTAGAGATTTCTACACTCAACCTACCCCCCTAGTTTATATAATATATTTTTGCACACTTGCAAACAAAATAACATATTAAATTAATGAATTAAATTTGGTCATAAATATAATTCAAATTAAAAGTATTTAAATAAAATTAGTAATTATAGAAAGTGTAATTAGTGGCAGTTGAAATTACATAATAAAATACACATTTATCTATAATTTCCTATTCTAATGTATTTTAACAATATTAATTTAGCAACGTATATAAGATCTGTTACTTATTCTAAATTATAGCTTTAACCACGTTTAAACCAGATTATTTTAATTATTTTATTAGCTAAAAATGAATAAGATTATTATTCATCACGTCATAGAAATGTAGAAATTTGTTTTTAAGTAAAAACTTTTATTTTATAAATTAAAAAATGCACAAAGTTATTTTCTATAGTATACATCAATATGCGATATAAAAAAAATAAACCTTATAAATATTTCCACGATTTAATTGTAAAGAATAGGTATTTGAATGACAATTTCCAAAAGTAAAAACCCAAACATTAATGGGAAGTAGGTACTTCCAATTTTATTAAATTAACTATTTAATTAAACTTCATCATTTTATTATCTCATTGATATAATTTAAATAATATATCAACAGACAGCAAAAAGTAGAGACAGTGGAAAATATGTCTTGGGTCGCGGAATCCTATGATGTAAACCCAAATAGTATATTTCAAATTTTTCCAAAACTTTTTGCATGATTGCTTTTATTTCAGTTCTTCTGCATCAGATACCACAATATTTAAGAAAATATTTTGCTTTCTTACTTACTATTTCTAATTCAAAATTTCTAATATTGTAGGAATACAATTGAAATTGGGAAATTATATTTAATTAAAATTAGATTTAATATAAATCTAAATCTTGGCAGTTAAAGTTGGCAATTTGAACGATCTTGGGCTCATTCGATAGAGAATTCAAAATTAGCTGGACTTTATTGTTGGTGGTACTATTTTATCTCATCCCTGGAGCGAGATAACATCACTTTAATGTGAGGGTGTAATTTAATGAATTTATGGACGTTTAATTAAAGTGATGTTATCTCGCTCCAGAGATGAGATAAAATAGTACCGCCAATAATAAAGTCCAGCTAATTTTGAATTCTCTATCGAATGAGCCCAAGATCGTTCAAAATGGCCAACTTTAACTGCCAAGATTTTGATTTAAAATTAATTTAATTAAATATAATTTCCCAATTTCAATTGTATTCCTACAATATTAGAAATTTTGAATTAGAAATAGTAAGTAAGAAAGCAAAATATCATCCAATTTTAATATTAAAAAGATTTTTAACTTAGTATTATGGTTACTTTTATCTAATACTTTGTCTTTCCAGCAATTATTATTATCATTATTGTATATAAGATAAGTATATTTGATCTTTTTAAAGCCTGAATGTTAAAAATAAATATAATGAGCTTCACAAATTCACCTGCATTTAATACAACATCCTTTTAAAAATAGCATTTTTTAATTTATTTTTGTTGCTCAAAGATTGAAATACTCTGGTTTGAAGGAAAAACAGGGAATGTAAAAACGTTTTTCACTTCTCATTCTTCTCTTTTAATTAAAAATAGCCTTAAAAATTAAATCAATTTACCTATGAAAATTAGTTTTACCTACATATTATCTCATTTTTAAGTGAAATATAGAAGAATACTTATTCATCTAAAATAATTAATCAAAGATTTAGTAAATTGTTATAAAATTAAAAATCAAAATTGAATTAAGATTAGTCTTATAATCATTTTTTATAAAGAGTTATTTCTTATAAGAATATTGATCAATTTAATAATATTTAGTAGCTAGCTAATTATAAGTATTATCGAGTTAATCTCTATTATTAATTGAAATATTGATAATTTTATTTTTTTTATAAATGCAAAAGTCAAAACTAATTTTTCAATATTAATAATTAATATGATTCGGTTGCCTATTAACCGCTAAGCCTTAAGCAAATCCGAGAGATCCTTTGAAATCTGTGAATTTTATACATTAACTTAATAATTATATATTTCCATTAATTTATACAATACTTTTATATATATAGAACACTTATTATTTTATGTAAATTTTTCTTTCTTTTCTAGTTTCTTCAACTGCAACTGCCATTCATTGTAAACTCCGTGAAACCTGATGAAATAGCCTAAGTGAATAAGCATTGAGATAATTGCATTGCAAATCGCCAAAATAAGCACAGCTGTCCTTGCCTTACTTTAAGTGTAAGCGACTCTCTCTAACTCTTCAGAGTACGCATAGTATTAACATTTAATGCAAAATATTTAAATTCAGATTACCTTGTTAAATATTCAAAGTGTCATAAAACCCCATAGATCAATTAAAAAGCGTGGATTGGGGTTAAGAACAAATATATTAAAAATTAATTATTATTGCCACAATTTTAATGTTTTAACTAATTTCTAAAAATAAAGGCTCAATTAATTTTCCTTATATAATTATCTAAAGATGATTTTTAAATCTGATTCTAGACTAATTATATTGAATTTCAGCCAATAATAATTAATTTTAATTTAATTCTTCTTAACTCTAATCCTCGCTTATTATTGATCTATGATGTTTTAGATAATTCAAATTACTTATATAAAGCTATAATAAAATCATAAAAAATGAAAATTGTAAGAATATAGAAGTCAAAGTAATTTATTTTTGAATTTATTATAAAATTACACATAGAAGATTAGCAACAGAATGTTTATAGAGATAATAAGGATTGAAGAAAATATCTGGAAGAATCTTGTTTGATTGGTGAGCCAGAGCCTTATTATGAAACAAAGTATATATTTCCATTATATTTTGTAAAAAGGTATTTAAATTATTCAGTTTATTTATTTGACATTTTAATATCTTGCCACCTCTTGCTAGCTTTTAATTACTCTTCATTTCAGCAAGGATTACATTTAAAGCCTAAAATTTATATTTAATTAAATAACCAATATATTAAAAAGATATTTTAATAGTTTATAATAAAATTAATAATTATTTTTTTTTCTAAATGTTTTCATTTTTATTAATTATTCAATTAATTTATAATGAAATATTTAAGAGAGGATTGATTTAGCTGTAGTAAAGATAAACAAACTCGCAAAATGTTTTTGATTCCAAAATGTTTATTATTTAGTAATCCATATATCTTGAAAAATAAGGGAAATAGAGCTCGCCAAGCTCTACAAAATATGAGATAAACGCTTACTAGTTTCAAAACTAAGTCATTAATGAACTCAATCAAAGTAAGTTAGTATCAAATTATCTAAGCTATGTTTTATTATCAATATTTTAATCTACAACTTTATATTTGAAAAATGACAATAAAATTTATCCAAGTTAAGGCAAAATTCAAACACAATTATTTTACGGAAAATTTTAATACTTAAAAGTTCAAAATCTTCTTTTTGATATAAATTTATACATTTTTATGAAATTAGGAAGGATTAATTAATCTTAGAGAATAAATCTTCAAGTTTATCATATAAACTGTTTGTATCCTGCTCAAAAATTACCTCATTTCTTGTTTTCTTAGACAAAAATACGCATCTCTGCTGTATTCTAAACATTGTTCTCATAATTGTTCCTTTACTATTTTTTTAAATAATAAAAAGAAAAATATTTAATAATATTAAATTTTGTTTATTTCTCTAAATAAGAGGAGCCTTTTTTTTCAAAATCAATCAAATTCATAATGAATAAAATTCTAAGTATGCTAATATTTATATTTTATAAACTATAGAGCAGAATTTAATAAAAATCAAAATGAAACTTACTAATTAAGTTCGATCTGTGCAACAAACTGACTGTAAAATTGGCAAGCTAATCTCAATTAGAAATCTTAATATTCTTCTTAAGTAAAAGGATTTGGATTGTATAATATTAAAAATATTATAAATTTTAATTTCTTCATAATTTGATTATTAAATTAAAAAATATATTAATAAAAGGTTGAGTTGAGCTCTCCTTATTTTATAATTCTTGACCTTCCTTTTTAATTATATAAATTTCAAATATAATTAAAAAATATATTATATATATAAAATATCCTCATTATCATCATTGATTTCATCTTATTAGGCTACTACATTGCTTTGGCTTTCATCTTAAATTGCCAATTATCTTTGATTTATATTAGATATTTTTAAACATAATTATTTATTAAAAATGCAAAATAAAAATAAATTAAATAATTATTATTTTATAAAAGAAATTAACAATTAATCATTAGTTATTTTGAAAAAAAAAGATCATCTAGAAAAATAAATAATTTCACAAGAAAGTTGTATGCTAAACATAATAAAAATAAAAATTGATTCTTAACATTCATCTGATTCATATTAATTTTATATTAATGATTATTTTTTCATTAAAATTATAATTTTTATAATATTTTTAATTCTCTTCTTATATACTTAAAGACTAGTTGTGTTACACAAAAGGTCTATGTGTCTAGTTTAAAAAAAATATATAAAAGAGGGATTACATGTTAGTTAAACTATTAATATAATAAAATATTGTTTGGGTATTCCAAACTTTAGCTATCTGATCCATTTATAGAGTTTGCTTACTCCTCTTCATTTGATTTTATAATATATATAAAAATCAAACCCCCTAAAATTCACACTCTTGAATCTTTGAATTAATTTTATAATCTAAAATTATACTTGAATCTTAACTCATGACTTCAAATCCAATAAACTCAAAAAAAATACCAAAGATTTTTGTATGCTGAAATAATGAAGATTTCGATAATAATAACTTAATTCGGGATTATAAAGTTTTGGTTCTAAAATTACATTTAATTCATGTTAATTTATTATTTAAATTTAATCCAAGTAATTGTTATAATTTGATTAAGCTTGTTCTTCTTGATTATAGTTATCTTTTGGTTATTTTCGAGGTTTAAAGCAATTTTAAATACCATTCCAAATTTTGTTGACTGCTTTTTATAACCTGCTATAAATATAAACGTCTTCCGTTTGTTTATAATATTAGTTCTATATTCCCACGAGATATTCATAAACTATCTTATGCTCCGTTACGTCTCTGGAATGCTCCTCATCTTTTTAATTTAATAGAAAAGTTTGGTGTTATTAAATGAAATTCAAAGTAAGTGTACTCAGCTCTCTCTGCTCTAATAGTCTTCTATGCTATTAACAGATTAAATCTTTAATTTATATAGGATTTTAATAATTGTGTTTTTTTAAGAAAAAACGTTGCTTTATCAAAAATATTTATTAACTAATGAATTTTGAAATTTCCATATAACTAATATATAAATAGAAATAAATAGAGAGGGCCTTAAAAAGTACAAAAGTAATCAAATTTTTATAAGTTAAGAAATGTATTCAATAGTTTATATAATTAAAAATCTACTATGGAAATTCATTTAATAGTTTAATTAATCATCAATACCTATTTTTATTGAAACTTTTTAAAAATAAATTGTTGTCCTTAAAACTTAAATGAAAAATATTAATATATAGTGTTCTTAGAAATTTTCTACATAAATTGAGTGATGTAAATATAATAAAATACTATGAATGCTATCTGATTAATAAATAAATTTAAATAAATTACTAAATTAAATTGGGGATATAAATGATTATTTACATTACTGAAATTTGAGAATTAAATATAAGTTAACATTTTCTATGTGAACATTTTTATATTAATGCAATAGTATGATATTTTTTTCTCTACTCTATTTTCGTATTCTTTCGTAAGTATTTTTATTTTTTTCCTGCACACAAATTTATAAAATTATTAATCTTACTCTTTAAAAAGGTTATCTGTATTTTAATAATAGTGTTATATAGATTATACAGTTCAAAAATATTAGTTATATAAGTAAAGTATCTCTAAATATAATCATCATGATTTTATTTAAAAAATAGTATTTATAATATATATATATATATATATTTGAAATAAATGCAATGGTTTTAAATTTTTAGATTGATTAATGAATAAATTGCTATTTTAACAAAACTTATTCTATCTCATACAACATTACGATTGATGCCAATTTTCATTTTAGTCCTAGCAACTGTTGAGCAGATGAAATTAACTTCAATATAAATAGCTTAATCCCAATTTTTAATATCCGTAAAGTTTTTAAATAATATTGTAGAAGTACATTTGAATTTGGGAAAATAATTTAATCATAAATCAAAAATAGTAGCAGTTAAAATTGTCCAATTTAAACTATCTTGGGCTAATTTTATGGAGAATTCGAAATTAGCTGAACTTAACTATTGGCGGTAGTATTTTTCTCATCGTGGGAGGGAAAAAACTCGACTTTAATGTGAAGGTATAATTTAATGAATTTAGAGGTATACAATAAGTCGAGTTTTCTCCATCCCACGATAAGAAAAATACTACCGCCAATAGTTAAGTTCAGCTAATTATGAATTCTCCATAAAATGAGCCCAAGATCATTTAAATTGGACAATTTTAACTGCTACTATTTTTGATTTATAATTAAATTATTTTCACAAATTCTAATGTATTTATTTTACAATATATTAAAATATTTCATCTACACTACTCTTTTCAAACAGATCTCAATTTTAAGCAATTTTATAAAAGATTTGTATAAAACTCATCATTTTAACAAATAAGTGAAGTTCAAAACAGCATCATGATTTTTAGGTTCATTTTATTTAATATTTTATTTATTCAATTTATTCTTACATATAATCATGAATCTAAGAAAATACTTATAATTAGTATTCTTAAGTTGTGGGATTTCAGGATCAAATCTTTTGCAAGTACTCAAAAATATATATAAGTTAAAGCCAATCGAGAATATTTCTTCATCCGAATCTCTTAAACTTTATTATGGATATATCTTTAATTCAATTGACTATTCTTTTTAGACTCGATATCTCTAATAATAAAAGGTTAAGTACAACAAAATTCTTACTTTCTTAGATTTGAATATCATTATCTAAAAATAATACTTTATAAAATTTAGAAGTATTATAAATTTTAAGTTCTTAAAAATCTTTAAAAATAATTTAAGAAATTTCAAGATAAAAAATACTAGTGATATACTGAAAATATTAAATTTGTTCTAATTATTTACCTTTTTATTATCATTTTATAAGGAATAAAGGTCCTTTTAAAAAATAAAAATTAAGGGGAGGGGGAAGTTTCCTGCCCCAAAATTTTATATGCATCCTAGGGTGGAAGTTTCCTGCCCCATACATAATAATATGTAATTTTTATAATTTTCAAAGAATCTTTATCATCAATTATGATGCAGTTTTTTTTAAATTTAGCTTCAAAT
>ARYC01015710.1:0-12891 GCA_000711775.1 Oxytricha trifallax
TAATAAATTGTAATTTGAAATATTTTGCATATTTTATAATAATATTTAAATTTATGAAAGATTAAATACTTATTAAATTATTAAATAGATTCCTAATTTCTAGCTTCTCTTAAGAAGAAAAAAAGATAACTTTATGATCTTTATTTTATAATTAAAATCTGTATAGTAATAATAGCAACCCACAATTATATCATGATTCCAGTTTAATTATATCAAAATGAATCAGCAGAAAATAGACGAAAAGAAAAAGATATGACAAAATGCTTTTTCCTCAAAAATTTTTAATTATATTAATTATGATAGTATTTGTTAAATAAGTTGAATTTTATAATTAAAAATAATAAATTGAAAATGTATTTATATATATTTTAACTTTAAATAAAAAATGTATATAATAAAATAAATAAAATTATTATTATTTTTTTTTTAATTTAATTTAATTTTTGTAATTATAAGTAAAAAAATTAAAAGATTGTTTTATTATTAATTTTTTCTTTTTAATTAGAATTATTTTTTTCTTTCTCTAAAGTCTTTCATTTCCATTTATTTTAACAATTAAAAGAAAAATAAAAATATATGAATATTTACATTAATATTTGTATTTCTTTGTCTCAATATAACAAATATAATAATTTAATGTTGTATTAAATAACATTAGGTAAATTAAAACATCGAAAATTCACAGTTATGTATAATTTGCGAAATCTAAAAATAATTACTAATAGAAACCTGTTTGAGCGGTTCACCATTACCCCAAAACCCCAAAACCCCAATTCATGCTTAGTCTATGAGTTTATAGTGATTAGACTAGTCGTTTTTAATGCGAAAATGCGACTAATCGACTAGTTATGAGCTCTATAGTCTTCGACTAGGTCGATTGATGGTGTTCGTTGATGATATAAGCATGATAGTCAAAACATACAACTATACCTCACCATTACACCAAAACCCCAAAACCCCAATTCATGCTTAGTCTATGAGTTTTTAGTGATTAGATCTAGTCGTTTTTTAATGCGAAAATGCGACTAATCGACTAGTTATGAGCTCTATAGTCTTCGACTAGGTCGATTGATGGTGTTCGTTGATGATATAAGCATGATAGTCAAAACATACAACTATACCTCACCATTACACCAAAACCCCAAAACCCCAATTCATGCTTAGTCTATGAGTTTTTAGTGATTAGACTAGTCGTTTTTAATGCGAAAATGCGGAACTTATCGACTAGTCATGAGCTCTATAGCCTTCGACTAGGTTGATTGATGGTGTTCGTTAATGATATGAGCATGATAGTCAAAACATACAACTATACCTCAAAATTGTTCAATTGGGTTGTTTGTGATATAGTCTTAATTACAACTGTTTATCTTTAATTAGAACTTAATAATTAGTCAATATATGCTTATTCTACCTTTCTTAAGTGTCCTAGCTGTCTAGTAGTCCATAAGTGAGTGTTTGTTGCTTAGTCCGACTAGCTAGTCGTATGTTGATCTAGTCGTAAGGGTAGTCCGACTACCTAGTCATAGTCGATGATTTCTTAGTCTTAGTCTTACGACTAGCTGTTCCTCTCCACAGCTTTATAAGCAAGTTCAAGCAAGACTCTTCAACTTCAGCCTCCAACCAACCTGTATCTGTGTTATATCACTCTCTTGCTGCATACTGTACATGAGTGAATGGATATCCTACTATGTTTGAATACTCTGGTCGTAGGTAGTCTAAACAGCGACTAGTCGAATCAAGACAGACTAGCTAGTCGGATTTGCTGCCACAAGGTTGCTTAGTCGTAAGACGAGGTAAATTACTCCTTCAATGATAACTATCACTTACCCTGAGACAACCATGTCGAACCATTCACAATAGTATCACTACATGCTTAGCATCATAATAGCAAGTGAAACTTGAGTCTACAGCGTTGGTGGAGCAAGAATCATGTTTCGTCAAAGTGGTGGAAAATTTCCGAATTTTAGGTTTAGACTAGCCTAGTCGTAGAACAGAAATTTTAAATTGGATGTCAATTTATACAAAATAGGCATCAATCTATGATTCTGATAGACTAAACAACGTCAAACAGTCATCAATCCTCCTTGTATCGACTGTCATTGATGATATCCAGCATAGAACCTCAATCAACCAGAAAAAAACATAACCTGCTTCGTTCAATTTAAAATCCTTTAAAGTGAATTATGTATTTTTCTGGTTGATTGAGGTTCTATGCTGGATATCATCAATGAAAGTCGATACAAGGATGATTGATGACTGTTTGACGTTGTTTAGTCTATCAGAATCATAGATTGATGCCTATTTTGTATAAGTTGACATCTAATTTAAAATTTCTGTTCTACGACTAGGCTAGTCTAAACCTAAAATTCGGAAATTTTCCACTACTTTGACGAAACTTTGATTCTTGCTGCACCAACGCTGTAGACTCAAGTTTCACTTGCTATTATGATGCTAAGCATGTAGTGATACTATTGTGAATGGTTTTCGACATGGTTCGCTCAGGGTAAGTGATAGTTATCCTTGAAGGAGTAATTTACCTAGTCTTACGACTAAGCAACCTTGTGGCAGCAAATCCGACTAGCTAGTATGTCTTGATTCGACTAGTCGCTGTTTAGACTACCTACGACCAGAGTCTTCAAACATAGTAGGATATCCATTCACTCATGTACAGTATGCAGCAAGAGAGTGATATAACACAGATACAGGTTGGTTGGTGGCTGAAGTTGAAGAGTCTTTGCGCTTAAACTTGCTTATAAAGCTGTGAAGAGGAACAGCTAGTCGTAAGACTAAGACTAAGAAATCATCGACTACGACTAGGTAGTCGGACTACCCTTACGACTAGATCAACATACGACTAGCTAGTCGGACTAAGCAACAAACACTCACTTATGACTACTAGACAGCTAGGAAACTTAAGTAAGGTAGAATAAGCTTATATTGATTAATTGTTAAGTTATAATTAAAGATTAACAGATGTAATTAAGACTAAATCACAAACAACCCAATTGAACAATGGTGAGGTATAGTTGTATGTTTTGACTATCATGCTCATATCATCAACGAACACCATCAATCGACCTAGTCGAAGACTATAGAGCTCATAACTAGTCGATTAGTCGTATTTTCGCATTAAAAACGACTAGTCTAATCACTAAAAACTCATAGACTAAGCATGAATTGGGGTTTTGGGGTTTTGGGGTATTGTTCAATTGGGTTGTTTGTGATTTAGTCTTAATTACAACTGTTAATCTTTAATTATAACTTAACAATTAATCATTATAAGCTTATTCTACCTTACTTAAGTGTTCTAGCTGTCTAGGAGTCATAAGTGAGTGTTTCTTGCTAAGTCGGACTAGCTAGTTGTATGTTGATCTAGTCTTAAGGGTAGTCCGACTACCTAGTCGTAGTCGATGATTTCTTAGTCTTAGTCTACGACTAGCTGTTCCTCTCCACAGCTTTATAAGCAAGTTTAAGCAAGACTCTTCAACTTCAGCCTACAACCAACCTGTATCTGTGTTATATCACTCTCTTGCTGCATACTGTACATGAGTGAATGGATATCCTACTATGTTTGAAGACTCTGGTCGTAGGTAGTCTAAACAGCGACTAGTCGAATCTAGACAGACTAGCTAGTCGGATTTGCTGCCACAAGGTTGCTTAGTCGTAAGACTAGGTAAATTACTCCTTCAAGGATAACTATCACTTACCCTGAGCGAACCATGTCGAACCATTCACAATAGTATCATTACATGCTTAGCATCATAATAGCAAGTGAAACCTGAGTCTACAACGTTGGTGGAGCAAGAATCAATGTTTCGTCAAAGTGGTGTAAAATTTCCGAATTTTAGGTTTAGACTAGCCTAGTCGGAGAACAGAAATTTTAAATTGGATGTCAACTTATACAAAATAGGCATCAATCTATGATTCTGATAGACTAAACAACGTCAAACAGTCATCAATCATCCTTGTATCGACTATCATTGATAATATCCAGCATAGAACCTCAATCAACCAGAAAAATACATAATTCACTTTAAAGGATTTTAAATTGAACGAAGCTGGTTATGCATTTTTCTGGTTGATTGAGGTTCTATGCTGGATATTATCAATGATAGTCGATACAAGGATGATTGATGACTGTTTGACGTTGTTTAGTCTATCAGAATCATAGATTGATGCCTATTTTGTATAAGTTGACATCCAATTTAAAATTTCTGTTCTACGACTAGGCCAGTCTAAACCTAAAATTCGGAAATTTTACACCACTTTGGCGAAACATTGATTCTTGCTCCACCAACGCTGTAGACTGAAGTTTCACTTGCTATTATGATGCTAAGCATGTAGTGATACTATTGTGAATGGTTCGACATGGTTCGCTCAGGGTAAGTGATAGTTATCATTGAAGGAGTAATTTACCTCGTCTTACGACTAAGCAACCTTGTGGCAGCAAATCCGACTAGCTAGTCTGTCTTGATTCGACTAGTCGCTGTTTAGACTACCTACGACCAGAGTCTTCAAACATAGTAGGATATCCATTCACTCATGTACAGTATGCAGCAAGAGAGTGATATAACACAGATACAGGTTGGTTGGAGGCTGTAGTTGAAGAGTCTTGCTTAAACTTGCTTATAAAGCTGTGGAGAGGATCAGCTAGTCGTAAGACTAAGACTAAGAAATCATCGACTACTACTAGGTAGTCGGACTACCCTTACGACTAGATCAACATACGACTAGCTAGTCGGACTAAGCAACAAGCACTCACTTATGACTACTAGACAGCTAGGAAACTTAAGTAAGGTAGAATAAGCTTATATTGATTAATTGTTAAGTTATAATTAAAGATTAACAGATGTAATTAAGACTAAATCACAAACAACCCAATTGAACAATGGTGAGGTATAGTTGTATGTTTTGACTATCATGCTCATATCATCAACGAACACCATCAATCGACCTAGTCGAAGACTATAGAGCTCATAACTAGTCGATTAGTCGTATTTTCGCATTAAAAACGACTAGTCTAATCACTAAAAACTCATAGACTAAGCATGAATTGGGGTTTTGGGGTTTTGGGGTATTGTTATTGGTTGTTTGTGATTAAGTCTTAATTACAACTGTTAATCTTTAATTATAACTTAACAATTAATCAATATAAGCTTATTCTACCTTACTTAAGTGTCCTAGCTGTTTAGTAGTCATAAGTGAGGGTTTGTTGCTTAGTCCGACTAGCTAGTCGTATGTTGATCTAGTCGTAAGGGTAGTCCGACTACCTAGTCGTAGTCGATGATTTCTTAGTCTTAGTCTTACGACTAGCTGTTCCTCTCCTCAGCTTTATAAGCAAGTTTAAGCAAGACTCTTCAGCTTCAGCCTCCAACCAACCTGTATCTGTGTTATATCACTCTCTTGCTGCATATTGTACATGAGTGAATGGATATCCTACTATGTTTGAAGACTCTGGTCGTAGGTAGTCTAAACAGCGACTAGTCGAATCAAGACAGACTAGCTAGTCGGATTTGCTTCCACAAGGTTGCTTAGTCGTAAGACTAGGTAAATTACTCCTTCAAGGATAACTATCACTTACCCTGAGCGAACCATGTCGAACCATTCACAAAAGTATCACTACATGCTTAGCATCATAATAGCAAGTGAAAATTTAGTCTACAGCGTTGGTGGAGCAAGAATCAATGTTTCGCCAAAGTGGTGTAAAATTTCCGAATTTTAGGTTTAGACTAGCCTAGTCGTAGAACAGAAATTTAAAATTGGATGTCAACTTATACAAAATAGGCATCAATCTATGATTCTGATAGACTAAACAACGTCATACAGTCATCAATCATCCTTGTATCGACTTCCATTGATGATATCCAGCATAGAACCTCAATCAACCAGAAAAATACATAATTCACTTTAAAGGATTTTAAATTTAACGAAGCAGGTTATGTATTTTTCTGGTTGATTGAGGTTCTATGCTGGATATCATCAATGACAGTCGATACAAGGATGATTGATGACTGTATGACGTTGTTTAGTCTATCAGAATCATAGATTGATGCCTATTTTGTATAAGTTGACATCCAATTTAAAATTTCTGTTCTACGACTAGGCCAGTCTAAACCTAAAATTCGGAAATTTTACACCACTTTGGCGAAACATTGATTCTTGCTCCACCAACGCTGTAGACTGAAGTTTCACTTGCTATTATGATGCTAAGCATGTAGTGATACTATTGTGAATGGTTCGACATGGTTCGCTCAGGGTAAGTGATAGTTATTCATTGAAGGAGTAATTTACCTCGTCTTACGACTAAGCAACCTTGTGGCAGCAAATCCGACTAGCTAGTCTGTCTTGATTCGACTAGTCGCTGTTTAGACTACCTACGACCAGAGTCTTCAAACATAGTAGGATATCCATTCACTCATGTACAATATGCAGCAAGAGAGTGATATAACACAGATACAGGTTGGTTGGAGGCTGAAGCTGAAGAGTCTTGCTTAAACTTGCTTATAAAGCTGTGGAGAGGAACAGCTAGTCGTAAGACTAAGACTATGAAATCATCGACTACGACTAGGTAGTCGGACTACCCTTCCGACTAGATCAACATACGACTAGCGAGTCGGACTAAGCAACAAACACTCACTTATGACTACTAGACAGCTAGGACACTTAAGTAAGGAAGAATAAGCTTATATTAATTAATTGTTAAGTTATAATTAAAGATTAACAGTTGTAATTAAAACTAAATCGCAAACAACCCAATTGAACAATAACCAAACCCAAAACCCCAAAACCCCAATTCATGCTTAGTCTATGAGTTTTTAGTGATTAGACTAGTCGTTTTTAATGCGAAAATACGACTAATCGACTAGTTATGAGCTCTATAGTCTTCGACTAGGTCGATTGATGGTGTTCGTTGATGATATGAGCATGATAGTCAAAACATACAACTATACCTCACCATTGTTCAATTGGGTTGTTTGTGATTTAGTCTTAATTACATCTGTTAATCTTTAATTATAACTTAACAATTAATCAATATAAGCTTATTCTACCTTACTTAAGTTTCCTAGCTGTCTAGTAGTCATAAGTGAGTGCTTGTTGCTTAGTCCGACTAGCTAGTCGTATGTTGATCTAGTCGTAAGGGTAGTCCGACTACCTAGTAGTAGTCGATGATTTCTTAGTCTTAGTCTTACGACTAGCTGATCCTCTCCACAGCTTTATAAGCAAGTTTAAGCAAGACTCTTCAACTACAGCCTCCAACCAACCTGTATCTGTGTTATATCACTCTCTTGCTGCATACTGTACATGAGTGAATGGATATCCTACTATGTTTGAAGACTCTGGTCGTAGGTAGTCTAAACAGCGACTAGTCGAATCAAGACAGACTAGCTAGTCGGATTTGCTGCCACAAGGTTGCTTAGTCGTAAGACGAGGTAAATTACTCCTTCAATGATAACTATCACTTACCCTGAGACAACCATGTCGAACCATTCACAATAGTATCACTACATGCTTAGCATCATAATAGCAAGTGAAACTTGAGTCTACAGCGTTGGTGGAGCAAGAATCAATGTTTTGCCAAAGTGGTGTAAAATTTCCGAATTTTAGGTTTAGACTAGCCTAGTCGTAGAACAGAAATTTTAAATTGGATGTCAACTAATACAAAATAGGCATCAATCTATGATTCTGATAGACTAAACAACGTCAAACAGTCATCAATCATCCTTGTATCGACTGTCATTGATGATATCCAGCATAGAACCTCAATCAACCAGAAAAATACATAACCTGCTTCGTTTAATTTAAAATCCTTTAAAGTGAATTATGTATTTTTCTGGTTGATTGAGGTTCTATGCTGGATATCATCAATGACGGTCGATACAAGGAGGATTGATGACTGTTTGACGTTGTTTAGTCTATCAGAATCATAGATTGATGCCTATTTTGTATAAGTTGACATCCAATTTAAAATTTCTGTTCTACGACTAGGCTAGTCTAAACCTAAAATTCGGAAATTTTACACCACTTTGGCGAAACATTGATTCTTGCTCCACCAACGCTGTAGACTAAATTTTCACTTGCTATTATGATGCTAAGCATGTAGTGATACTTTTGTGAATGGTTCGACATGGTTCGCTCAGGGTAAGTGATAGTTATCCTTGAAGGAGTAATTTACCTAGTCTTACGACTAAGCAACCTTGTGGAAGCAAATCCGACTAGCTAGTCTGTCTTGATTCGACTAGTCGCTGTTTAGACTACCTACGACCAGAGTCTTCAAACATAGTAGGATATCCATTCACTCATGTACAGTATGCAGCAAGAGAGTAATATAACACAGATACAGGTTGGTTGGAGGCTGAAGATGAAGAGTCTTGCTTAAACTTGCTTATAAAGCTGTGGAGAGGAACAGCTAGTCGTAAGACTAAGACTAAGAAATCATCGACTATGACTAGGTAGTCGGACTACCCTTACGACTAGATCAACATACGACTAGCTAGTCGGACTAAGCAACAAACACTCACTTATGACTACTAGACAGCTAGGACACTTAAGTAATGTAGAATAAGCATATATTGATTAATTGTTAAGATATAATTAAGGATTAACAGTTGTAATTAAGACTTAATCACAAACAACCCAATTGAACAATGGTGAGGTATAGTTGTATGTTTTGACTATCATGCTCATATCATCAACGAACACCATCAATCGACCTAGACGAAGACTATTTAGCTCATAACTAGTCGATTAGTCGCATTTCCTCATTAAAAATGACTAGTCTAATCACTATAAACTCATAGACTAAGCATGAATTGGGGTTTTGGGGTTTTGGGGTAATGGTGAGGTATAGTTGTATGTTTTGAATATCATGCTCATATCATCAACGAACACCATCAATCAACCTAGTCGAAGACTATTTAGCTCATAACAAGTCGATTAGTCGCATTTTCGCATTAAAAACGACTAGTCAAATCACTATAAACTCATAGACTAAGCATGAATTGGGGTTTTGGGGTTTTGGGGTATTGATCTTATCTTCTAGATTTAATTTTATAAATATTTGTAAGAAATATATATATATATTTAAATAAAAAATATTCTAATAAATATAAGTTATTCATCATTATTTAAATCATAGATTTAAAGTTATTTAAATTTCAGCACTTATTTTTTAAAAATAATTTATTATTTATATAAAGATAATTATAAATAATTTTTAAGATTTATAAATAATGAGAGTTTTATTATTAATTAAATATAGTTCATTGACTCTCATTATATTTGTTTGATTATAAAAATGAGAACTTATTAGCTTTAAACATGAACTGCATTTGAAATTGTAAAAATAAAATTATTTAAGCAAAAATTTATTCAAAAATGCAAGGCTGATAATTAATAATAAGTACTTTATTTTTTAGTATAGTTATAAGATCATTTAAGTTTAATATCTTAATTACATTTAATCATAGTTTTAGTGCTGCAAATTAAAAGGTAAATAAAATAATTCAGCAATAATTTTATTTATTTATGATGAAAATTTAATTAAAAAAATAAATTATATAATGTTGTACTATGGATAAAATAAAAATGTGTCTCTTAGTTGACAATTTGGATCATTTTTATAAAATGCTTTTTTTTCACACTTCTAATAGTGGGATATCGTTTTGATAACTTTTATTTTCAATTAATAGCTGAAGAAGAAATTTATAACCTATTAGAAAGCAATACTAATAAACAGAATTGATTTAGTAAAAGCTAATGCTATTATTAATAATCTTTGTTTTAATCTTACCATATTCTATATATTATAGTAATACACTTGAATTTGGAAAATTAATTCTAAATTAATTTATTAAAAATCAAAAGCGTGGCAGTTAAAGTTGGTCGATTTAAAAGATCTTGGGCTTATTCGATAGGGAATTTAAAATTAGCTGGACTTTATTATTGGCGGTACTATTTTATCGCATCGAGGGATCGAGATAACTCGACTTTAATTAAACTCATTTAAATCCATTAAATTATACCCCCAAATTAAAGTCGAGTTATCTCGATCCCTCGATGAGATAAAATAGTACCGCCAATAATAAAGTCCAGCTAATTTTGAATTCTCTATCCAATAAGCCCAAGATCGTTTAAATCGACCAACTTTAACTGCCAATATTTTGATTTATAATTAATTTAATTAAAACTAATTTCCCAATTTCTAATGTATTTCTATATAATATTAATATGGTTTATCAATTATTATTTTAATTAAATTGATATCATTATATTCCATAAAATCTAGTTATTATAATGATTTATTTAAATAAATATAATTAATTTTATTAATATTGTATGAATAAATTTGAAAATAAGAAGTTGATGGCAGTTAATGTTTGTATTTTTTCTGCATGCTGTAGAGATAAAAATAAATTTTAAATAAAACTTCTAAATTATATTAGATAAATAATAGCCTCAATTCTATTTTGGCTCCAGCATGCTCGTAAAAGTGTCGATATTTTGATAAATTTCGCAGCTAATTTTATATGTCTGTAATGAACTTAGGGTTTTATATTACCCAGCATTAACTGTCTTGAATTTTATTAATCAATAAATGAATTTCATTTAATTTATCAATTTTAAATATATTCCTGTAAGTATTAACAATTATATACAATATTAAATCAATATAAAGTAATTATAAAATTATGAAATTAATTTAAGTTTAATTTATTTAAAAAATTAAAATTAAAATTAATTCAATAAAAATCACAGAATAAATATATTTGTATTTATTTTGTTTTTCAATAATCGGATAGAGAATGATTTATAATTTTAATTTTAATCTAAGTTATATATTTTGATTTTGATTGTTTGTGAGGCATCATGATGAGAAAAAACAAATGCTTTTAAGGGGATGGACATTTTAAAGAAAATCCAAGAAGTCGATAGAGATGATACATAAAAAGATTAAGTAAGCACAAAATTTTTTTTATCGCTGTAAAAAATTAATATTAAACTCTCATAAAATCTTGATACTTTGAAAGTATGGACAAAACTTATTCAACTACTTATGAAGCAATTCTTATGCAATTGAGAGTGATTTTAAATAATATGATAATTTCAAATTAATTTATTAATTGTTATGACGATTAAAAAGTTTTTTTATTTTAAATTATAATTAACATTATAGATCTTTGATAGTATTATCTAATTTATCTTAAAATCAAATTAAAATAAAATCAAGTTTTTAAAATATAAATTTTTGTCGTATAACTAAGTGGTTTATCGATTAATCTATTTTTTATGATTTATAATTGAAGCCCAATTTTACTGATTTTGCAACTTATTAAATGTTCATTATATTTGATAGTTCTGATCTGTTAAGTCTGTAAATGCAATAAAAAGATTAGAGATTAATGTATTTATGTTTTATTGATTTAATCCATTTAAATTTAAAATAAAAATATCTCGTTATTATTAAATTATGAAGCTGTCTTGCAATATAATTTTAATATAAAAATGGTTTGAGTTTTTCACAACTTTATAGCAATTAAAAGATTAAATTATATATTACTCATTGTCAAATAATTGATCCCAAAACTAACTTATTAATTCGCTAAATTAAGCTCATTGCGTTTTTTAAATTATAAACCTCTACATAGACCCTATTAAAACACTAATAAATAATGCTTTAATTGAAGCCTTTTATCATTCAAAAACTCAACCAAAAATAATGAAGTTGTTTTGGGTAATTATTAAAAGATTTTATGTCAGGAAATTTGCGATGAAATTAAAAGCTTGATAGCCAACAAAAAATTGTGCTGGATGCTTATAGTCTTAGAATTGTAGAATTAAGCAATATAAGATTAAAAGAACTTCTAACAAGATGTGCTTTTGAACTTGCACTAGAATTGTTAACTGTTAACAAGCGGTGATAACTAATATTTAAACAAAAATTATCCTGAAGCTTTTATATAAAAAATTAATCACTGGTTTGAACTAAATTTAAAATTATTCTCGTTGTTTTATCTAAGCTTAAGCAAGAATCCAAATAATTCTGAATTAAATAAACCCTAAATATCGCTATCTCTATTTAAGATTTTGAAAAATGATATTTTACTAACCAACCCTTATTAGATTCCAACCATACAACTCAAAGCACTTATAAACTTCAATAAGGAGTTTTATTATTCAATTAAAAATAAACATTTTAAATCTACAAAGATACTTTTTTGCTTTAAGATTCTATAAATTAGAGGAAAAAGAAATACTCTTATAGCAACAATAATGCCTAAATAAAAGAACCACTCATAAAATTATGTCTGAATTTGGTATTAAACATTTAAAAATGAAAAATCTTTTAAAAATATTGAAAAGTCATAAACTAAATAAACCATGTGTGTAAATTTATCAAATATGTTTAAGAAATAATTCAACTTGAACGAGAATAACTAATATATTAAAATATTCAGATCTTTTGACTTATTAAAATTAATTATAATAAATTTGCAATTACTCTATATTTATTAAAAACATTTTAGCTTAATTCTTTGACATATTTTTATTAATAATTATACTATATCCTTGATATATACTTGTTTTTTTTCATAATATAAATCTTTGTCATCAATCAGACTATGTGATTTTTAATAAAAAAATATCCTATCTGCCATAAAATTATTCATAATTATATTTTCTTAGAATATCCAAGATGTGTTAAGAAAAATTATTAGAGAATCAAGGGGGTAGTATGGCAAATTGTTAATTTATATATAATAGCAATTTGGATAAAATGTAAATGTAATTTACTTATTGTTTATAATAAAAATAAGAATATTTCATTCTTTAAAATGTTTTATTTCTCGAATAAATAACAAATTATATAAATATTTATAATAAAAATTATAT
>ARYC01015719.1:0-11385 GCA_000711775.1 Oxytricha trifallax
GAGCAGCACCATAGTACAATTTATCAATACGATCGAAGCCCAGCTGCTGCTTAATTTTGTTCAAAATCATTAGCTTCGATAAGTTATAACCAAAAGGGGAGGGTTCATTTTCTTTTCTTGCTAGCAAATTCTAATAGCCTTTTTCTTTTGCCCATTTAAATAGGGATCTTTTCATAGGAGATGATTCTCTCATTTAATCTTTAATGAGGTCTCTTAGCTTTTCATAGATTCTAGGCACTGCTAAGAATTCTGTGGGTCTCGCTTCCCTTAGAGTTTCAATAAGTGATCCTGTAAATAAGGCATCAGGTTGTGCAAAAGTCATCATAACTGGTTAATTTGAGCAAATGAAATTATAATAATTTTTTAACTCAAAGAAATCTTGTAATTAAATTATACAATCATTAAAGCAAATAGTTCTCATAAAGTCACTCATCTAAGCAGTGATATGCGAAAGAGGCAAATATGAAACTTAATGAATAGTTTACGTCTTATAATCTTATCCATTCACATATCTCAATGCTAGCAGTTTATTTTACACTGACCAATACCAAGTCATGTTGTCATGAGATAGCATAACTCCCTTAGAATCTCCTGTGGTTCCACTTGTGTAAACTAAATTACAGCATTGACCTGGTTGTTGATCTCTTAACCTCCTGAAAATGACCTAATTCTCGATATTCATTGAAAGAGAAAATTCATATTGATTTTGATATATTCTTAAATAACATGGGATATCTAAATTAATTTTGTGATTTTGTTTTATATTTTCCCCAATGTTCAAAGCTTGAGCCCAGTTATAAAGCCTTATATCTTTTCTTTTTCTCTAATGCGATCTCTCACCAGTCAATTCCCCAAACATAATAACTTATTTGATTCCAAGTTAATAATACTCATTCTTAAATGGTAGGAATTTCTCTTTGTAGGTTTAGAGAGTGTCGCATATTATGATTTTTGATTTTGAATGCACAATTTATTTATAACAAGATTCTGGCCCGTTGGTTAAGTATAAATAATAGTGTGATTATTTAGTATTTCAATCTTTTACTTATTATAAATCTCAGTAGTGATGCAGTTGGCCATGTAAGTTCCCATTAATGCAATAAAATGCTCTGGGCTATTGTAGCCCATCAAACTCACGCATTATCTCTCCTTTATGCCAAGTTAATGCAAAGCTTTAGCGAATAACATGGCTTTATCGAAAAATTGATCCCAAGTGTATTAAACATTGATGTATTGAATTTGTGTTGTGGAGTTTGAATCTGTACCTATTAAATTATATGTCAATATAAACTATGATAGGCAACTAAATCTGATCTCAAAATCTTTATTTTAAAGGAAATTTATTCAAAATTTGATAACACCTGCAGATTATGTTCCCACTCTACGCTTCATTTGCATGCATACTTCATTTTTAAATTGATCAATTTGCTTAAAAAAATTCTGACAAATAGTCAGCGGAGTCTCCGTCCCAAACCCATAGTAATCCTTAATTTTATTAGGAATAATAATGCTTCATATAAATATTAAAAAATTATTCTTTGGAAGACTTTTTAGACATTAATAATCTTCACTATCATATGTCTATATCTTGATTGGCAATTCCTAATTGATGTCACTGGTCCACAACACATTTTTGAATCTGGTGTGATAATCACTGTGTAAAATGCTTTTCAAGCCATCTTCTGATAAGAAGTAGGAATAGTCATTCAAACTAAACACTGTTGGCTATCTAATCTGATTCTTTTAATTATTTATCTTTATTTTTACCACTATAGGGTATAATTACTGTTAAACACAGTTAGCAAAAACAAACATATTTCAGAATTAAATTTCTCGATGTTATCATTGAATTCGTTTTATATTAATCATATATTTAAACGATTCTTTGATTTAGATGCGATTGTACTAGAATCATGTTAACTAAAAGGCAATCTAGAAGAAGGCATATTGTCATTCTAATCGTCTTAGTCATCATAGTCCTCTTGCTAGTTGTCTGGAAGCTATTACTGAGTATTTTCAGCATTTTTGTTATTATAGGATGTTTTTATGCTTTTTAAGTCAACGTCAGAGTACAGGTCTACCATTATATTAATGCGTCAAATTATACAAATTATTTATTATTTTTGCGATCGAATTTATACTTATATTCTAGGTAATAACTTTCAGAATATTTTATTAAAATTTCATTCATTCATTATTTCTAAATTTTTAAAATGTAATATTAGGTTAGTTGAACTCATTTATTCATTTTATTGTATTAATTATATGATCCTAAACAAATGAAATTATATTAATTTAATTATTTTATTTTTTTCCTTACAATTACTAGTTTCTTATTTTTTTATATAAATTAACTTGAATGGCAATTTAATTCATATTCTAGAATATACTAAAAATAAATTTGAAATTCTCAAAGCTCATATTTAATTAGAAATACCTTAAATCATTTACTATTCCCCAATGAACTAATATCTAATATCTCTATTTTTATATAAGATTCAGAGGCATTCTAAGTAATATCATATTCAAATCAATCTATGTTCTTCTTCTTAAATGTGATGATATTGTTTTCCTTCATTTAATTTATCTTCTCATCACCTTTATTTAATGGTGATTTTCTCTCACTTTTTTCTGTAAAATCATTTTTATCTGGACTTTGACTTCTATTCCTGAGTTGAATTTCATCATCATTCTTCATGGTTTTAATCTTTATTATATTGTTTACTTGGTATTTCACACTGATTTAATTGAAGTTTTGGCCAGTGTATACTGGAAGGTTCTGTTCATAATCTTTCTGATTGTAGTCTTTCAACTAACAAAAATGTTTAAATATTTGTAAGTGAAAATTATAGAATTTATGAATATTTTAATGTATAACTAAGCTTTATGCTATGGCGAGGAGTGTTTTTTTATTGATTTGTCTATTAGTGAATGTGGTGATAATTATTTAGCTTATTTCTTGGGGCTTTTCAAATTTATATCCTAGGGATCTGTATTCTACTTAATATATATATATTAATAATTATATTATATTATTTGATTTAATTTACTTGTCTTTCTTCTTAGATTTGGATCGCGACTTGGACTAGCTATCATCATTTATCTTTTTCTCATCACCACCTTAGTTGCAACGCCTTTTCTTGGATTTCCTCTTACTTTACTTGCTTTTCCTCTTATCAGGACTGGTGTATACTTCGCTTTGATCAGCGAAATACTACTCATTTGCATGTTTATTATTTCCATGTTTGACTTCATTCTCATGTTTCTTCTTCATGTAGTCCCTATATTCATTCAGTCTCTGCATTCTCTTCTGTATCTCCTCTTCCCTTTGCTGGTTGTCTTGCTTCACTTTGGAACTTAGTTGGTCTATTTTATCAGTCATTGTCTTGAATTTTCTGCCCATTGCAAGATCTATTTCGTAGATTATTTCACTTTGACGTAGGATTTTTTCTGAAAGATTCCGCATTGATTTGTCAAATAATTCTCAATAAATATATTAACTATAGATAATAATTCAGTTTAAGGTACTTTCTTGATCATTACAGGCTCCTCAATAAACTCAGGCATATTGTAAATCACAGACTTTTTATTAAACAAAAACTATTGTTAATTGAGGTTATCCCAAAAGGGAAAGTTTGCAGAGAACTTTATGTCATTGTTTCGATCATATAATTATTCATTATTTAACTCATTGAAATGCAATTAATTTATGTGTTATGTTTATTTTGAATATTAATCAGTATCTTAATGATTGTTATTAAGGCCATCAGGAGCACCCTAAAAATTGATTTACTGTGATAACTTTTGAAATTTATAACCGTGATATTGACTAAATGAGTAGTTTATGCTGTCTTATTTATTGGTGTTGAGTGCAGAGAGAGGAGTGGGGAGATCGTTGCTAATTGTTGATATTAGAGAGTGTTTTTGGCGATTTAATTGAAGTTTAATTGTGTTAGAATTGTCGTCTTAATTTTTAATCATACAAGACAATTTTAAATAGAAGGCATATTTTGAATATTTTATCAATAAAATAATTATGATTAAGAATTTAATCTTGATTGTCTTCAATGTTATTTTCAATGAACACATTAAACTTGATAAGATCTTAAATGTTAATTAATATTAGAATTATTAAGTTTATGTGTGTCAGAGTAAAAACCCCAATAAATTGCAGTTTAATTAATTGATATATGACAGTTAATCAATTTTATCCCATAATCATACAAATGATATTGATTAAATCTATAAATCAATATCATTTCATATTCAAACAAATAATAACATAAAAATACTTAATCTTATTTTGAAGTTTTGAGTGCTTCAAAACTATAGTCTAGTTATTTCTTTCATTATTAACTTTATCGTTTTTGGTCAGATTTGATAATTAATTCTAAGACAACCTACCAACTTCAATCTAGCTATTCCTCTTCTAAAAATTATTGGCATAATTTATCTTGAAATCCTTTATTTTATGTTTTTAGTTTACATTCGTTAAATTTTGGATGTTTTTGTCTGGCTGGCGATTTTCTTAAACCTGCGTATGGATCATTTTTTTCTTTCTTCTCTCTTCTTGAAATTCTCTCAATGCATCTAAAGCTGGTTTGGGTAAAAATGTTATGCCTTTGATTTTAATGTAATAAGTATTTTTATATAATAATACTATAAATTAATAGCTGGAAGATTTTTAGCTCTACCTGCTTTATATTCGCGGATAAATGATAGAATTGAAACTCTAAACTTCTTTCTTATCATTAGTTTCACATTCTAATTTATCCAAACTTTATTATGATAGCTATTTCAATATACATGGATTAAATTAATTTTTAATTCTCTGGCATTGGCTTGTCTCTTGGTGGCCTATATCTAAAGAAATCCAAATCAGTCTTATCATTATTCTCAATTTCTATTTGCAGCTAAACTCAACTATAAGAATATAATCAATTTATGTGGCAGCGAATCAATTTTATAATGCAATAAAATGCTCTATTATATATTGAAATTATATATAGTGCATTAAGTTTACCTAAATATGTCGCTTATCTGGATAAAATTCTTCTCCAGTTCCTTTAATTCTTTGATATTGATGCTCTCTACTATACAAGTAGTAGTTGCTCTGAAATTTACCAATTAGTGCATCTCCTCTGAAAATGGAGAATAAATACAAAAGCAAGAGCCTTCCATTAATTTTAAATTAAGGTTATTCAATTTTCATTCATATAAACGTTTAATATTATTTAAAGACAACACACTTAATTACTAATTATTAAGCCTTCATTAAGTGAATCTAAATATATCAAGTCATTATCATTTGCAGTTTAAGAGACCCCAATATCATTAGTTGAGGTGTTTAATCCGTTGATAGTATTTGGCACAAGCACTTCAATTTCTCCACTTTTTAAAAGCATGATATTTTCAACGTTGTCGCCTCTCTTAATTATATTTGTACCAATTTCATATCGTTTTGGTCGTAGTAGATATGCAATTTCATCGGCTAGGTAGTCCTCTATAGAATGAAAATAGGGAATGTTTTAAAATTACTTATTTTGATTTTCTATATAAACATACAGAATTTAGTTCAAAGAATTTTAAATATAACTATACTATAATCATGTTTTTGATCATTTTCCTTCTGAAAGTGAAATCAAAATCCTAGTATTAACTTATCCTTGACTTAAAAGATTTAAAAACTGTTGGATATTGCTCTTATGTCGAAAGCAGAGCGTGTCTTGACAAGTAGCTAACTGTGCAGTAGTCCACCGCTTTGACTGAGGCAGTTCGCTTTAAATTTGTTAAAATCCCTATTTCTCCGAAGTAATCGCCTATGTTAAGCTGTCTTACAACTAATTAATAATGATTATTTGAGATATTTATAGTTTAAGTCACATACAAACAATGTGAAAAACAAATTTAATATTGAAAAGTTATGAATGTCTGGACGAAGGTCTAGCTATTTAAATCCTTCTTTTTCATTTTCTTCTTAATTTTCTGACCTAAATTTGCTAGTAATTTAAAATGAGATTTTCCACTTTTGCTTTGAGGTGTTTTCTGTTCACTATTTAGGTTCTGATTGCTAGTCAAATCCCACTTATTTCAATAATTAATACTTGATTTAGAAATTTGATTGTTTCGTTTATATATTTTTTAAATATCTAAATAAAATTTATTAAAAATAAAAGTAAATGCTAATCTTGTCATTAAGCTTCAGCTATAAAAACAATAAGAATACAAGCATACATTAATTATATCAATTATAAAAACTTCGAAGAGATTATTAGGGTTTGAGTGAGGTTATTGCTATTCTAATTGTTGTTACTAGTATCATCTTCGTCATCATCCATTCCACTTTTATCTTCATTTTAATCCAAATCATCTTAATTGTTATTAATACTTTACTTTTCCATGAATTCGTCTACAATTATCTTATTCTATGATTATTATTTGTCCTGGGCAGCTATTTCACTTTGATCGTCTTTCTAAGAATCATTCTAAAAATAAAGTTTATCTATCTTTGTGGTTAAGCTTTTCTTAACGTTTTTTGGGGTAGTCTGGCGGCTACTGCGGAATTGCTTGCTTGGAGTTTACAGTCTTTAGCTTCTTCCCATATTTTTGGGGGTATTTTAAGGTTTCAAATCAGATCTGCTGCTCGGATCTCTCGCACTGCTTTCTTTATTGTAGATGAAACTAGATTCCTTTGGTGTAGAAATTTCCATTTAATTTTGGCTTATAATCGAACCTCTCTTTGAAGTTTTCTTATTTCTCATAGCTGAACCTGGTTCAGATACTGATTACTAATCTATGTTTGATAAATCCTCAGTTTTGCTTTTGTTACTGACACCGTCTCTACTATTTTTACTACCTTTTTTAAACTGATTCCATCTCCCCTTCTTCTTTTTAGAATTCTATTTCTGTAGTTCAAGTTCCATCTCTTCCAGCCTGATTTACTTCTATTTAAGGAAATCATACTTGTTCATAATTACCTACGCAGAGCCTTTGTTTATGAAATACAAATTATCAGCTTCTTCACTCTGTCTTATCACCATGTCTTAAGGTAAGTACAACAACATCTTCAAATTTGTGCAAATGTAAAATATCTCAACTTCTGAAAAATCTGCAAAGAAGTCTATTTGGGCTATTAGTTTTTTGTTTATGTAGAGATGAATTTAGTGTTCCAGTGCTGGAGAAAGCATATTGAAAAATTTGTCAAGATCCTGCATGATATCAGGCGTTTCGTTGATATATTGATAGTATCTCATGATATCTAGCTGCATTATATATAAATGGTAATGATATTATGAATCACTTAAATAAGCATAGGTTTTGGAAGTTTGATAGACCTCATAACACTCGAAACGTTATCAAGTTGGTCTTAAAGATGATTGTCCTTTTTATTTATTGAAGCCATTAATGTGGCCATATTTCCAAACAGAAAGGCGATTAAAATGTTACCGATAACCACTATGATAGATCCAAAAATGTACTAAATATCATTAGTTGGCAAAATGTCACTGCCCACTAAAAGTAGAATCGAATAATAGTAAACTATGGAGTATTAATACCAAGTTGAGTAATTGTAGAAGATGGTCGGGTCCTCTCCAGCAATTATGTTTGGCACCCAAACTTAGTCAATGTTTATGATCAAATACCAAATACATCCAATCCAGTGTACGAAAATGAAGAAGAAAAAGAGCACTTGAACTATTCGTATACCAACTTTCAGACCTTACTTGAATTTCATATAGGTAATTATACGTCCCAGCCTTAAAAGTCTTATAAGTTTAAGAAGCCCAAATAACTTGAATTGCTTTTTGTTACCTCCTGCCTCCTCAATTTGCTATTCTGAGATAAGAAGCTCGAATGGAATCACTGAGAGAACATCAATGAAAAATCTTCCTTTAAATACATAATTTATGACTATTTATTTCCCGCTTATAATTTCCAAAGTTGTCTTAGTATTCACATATGTTGTTCGGAAATTGAGCAGTATTAATTAATGGATGCAATATGCTAATTCTTTTTGAATTTAGCTAAAGAATTTGAATATTTTAATGATAAGTCAAACACAAAGATAACATCAATAACACGATCTGCAACTTATTAAAGCACGGTATCTTCGATTCTATCTGAAAATGCAACGTTAAAGGGAATGGCCAGACAATTATATAAAGTGAGCAATATGACTAGCAAATCCCATCGCATCCTAAATTTACCATTGTGTCTAATCATAAATCTGGGAAGAGGAGGCTCTTAATTGCTATCTTACTGCTCTTAATCTTGTTGGTTATTATCTTAAGCCTCATTTTCTCTTCCTTTAGTAGCATCGCTTAAGATTTATAATAGATCGTCACTATAAATGTCTTCTTTCACCATTATTTACTTATTTGATGTGTTATTCAAGCTCAATAATCCTTGTATTTTTAAGATGTCATCAGATTAATCTGGATCTATGAATATTTTACTGCCAGACTTTTTCTCTTAAAATTTATCTCTTTTCGATTAGAATGCTGATTATTATTACAGCTGTTGCTGTTAAGACTATTTTTGAAAAGGGAGTGTATTCATTAAACTTAATCTTCGAAAATTTGTTTCTTTATTTATGTCATTAATGCCTTAAGAATTTAAGTTTCTTGGGTTTCTTTTTGAAGCTATGATTACAGTCTTTCTTCTCTTGTTTATAACAACATTTATAAATAATAATTATTCACATAATTCTAATTTTAAAGGCAGTCAAAAAATTCCAACAAAATTAATTATACGTCAACTTTCTTTAAATCAGAAGAGTTTTTATATCTACGAGCAGTAGCTGATTAAGGTTATTCTATTAAATTTGATTATTTAGTGGAGTAGTTATTTTTATCTTCGTGATTCAGAATCATAATTGTGTTGATCTCATCCCTATGAAACACCTCGAAATCCCTGTCCATTACTAGTTTCTAAGAGCTATTCACATTTCAATTGGATAATAATAGTGTAAAATTTAATGAGTAGTTTACTCTAATATATATATAAAACAAACTATTCTAGCTGCTTAGCAAGCTGCTCCTATGAATACTTTACTATCTCTACCACGATGATACAGTTTACTGTTATACTAAACCCAAGCTATTATTTATGTTTTGATTGTTTGAATTTAAAGATTGATTAAATGTAACGTTCTAGAATGAATAATTGTTTGAATATTAAATTAATATTTAAGTAATTTTGAGATTTATTATATAGGGAATAAGTCAATAAAAAGTCAATAAAAGTATAAAATCATTTAATTTTGTTTGGGTTATTAGGAATAGATATCTGTCTTTGATAATGCACATCGTCAGGGCTAAGAAATTAAACAGATTATTGCTATTAATTATTTGCACTTAAGGTATTTTTCCTCCCAATTATTTAAACATTTTCTTCTTTAATATTTGAAGAGATCTATCCCAAATTTTTGCTATTATGATTATTACTTTATGAATTTTATCTTAAATTAGACTGAGATTAAATATCCTAATCGTTGTTTCTTTATTTATCTTTAGACAGTCTAGTGTTAAATATTTCTAAATGTGCACCTTTTCTATGTTATAATCGAGGTTTTTAGAGGTGTATTTATTCTTATATATATTCTTAATTGTTGAACCCCGGACTCTCTTGAAATTCCATTGAGTCTGAGGATTTAAGGATTGGTGTTTAAATTTAAGACATTTTAAGAATTTAATTATATAAAATTTACAAATTAATGAGAATTATAATTAAATTGTTTTAAGTCTTTTAAAATGAATTTGAATTAACTTAAATAAAATAAAATATTATTCTTAAGAATGCTAAATTATAATAAATTTTTAATTTGATTCAGAAAGATAAATTATAAAATATTGAATTTTTATAAATATCAAAATAAATGAGTATATTTATAATAAGAAAGATGTTTTATTAAGATTTAAACGAGTTTTGACATTTTATAAATTAAATCACAAACACGCAAAAACACTACTAATAATCGATAATTAATCTTCAATCGTCTTACACCTTACCACTACTATGAGAAACTACTTAAAAGGTGGTTAAAAGCGGCAGCATCTATCAAGTGGAAAATGGAATGTGCTTAAAAGAAGCCTTGCAAGACTCACTCGATCCCCATCGAGGTCTTATATTCTGTGTGTGATTATTTTTTTCAATCAGGCCAGTTAGTTAGTTAGTTTTTAGCACATTATTAAGGGTAAATATCACTGCTAATTACTAGGTTAAGCAATTATAACACTCAAATATTTACCCAAAATTTAATTAGAGCAGTAAATAGGCATATCTAAGGAAGTTGGTGGGGGACCATTTTAATTATGATTAATAATTAACTGAAAATAAGATTAACAATCACACATTATCCTCCTCGTATTCGGAGTTCGCATAGTTACCGAAAAATAAGGTAGTATCATCATTAAATAAAAGGTGTAAATTATAGCAATAGCTCCATCAATTGAGCTTTTCATAGTAGAAAGAAACTATCACTTTTGGTTATTATAACTTTGGATTCTAATATTTAATGCAATTGATAATCCCTTGACATCCTATGTAGCTATCACTAAGACCAAGATTAGTTTTAAAAATCCTCTCAATAAAGATTCAACTATTTAACCTTATAAAGACATTGATGCTTTTATTGAAAATAACTTAATGATGTAAATTTGAAAAAAATGAAAAATAAATGAAAAAAATTAAAAATTAATTTAAAATATGCGATAATTACTAAAGGATAATAACAGTATTTAATTATATAAAAAAAAAATTCAAATAAAGCTAAAACTCTACACATAAGAAATATATAAATGTGAGCATATATAAAAAAGAAATAAAAAATAGATCAAACAAAAATATAATTAAATTAACTTAAATATATGATAAATATATTCAAAAGGTCACTTAAAACGAAATTATAAATATAGATATAAATAAATATAATAGAAAATTAATAAAAAAAAGATGAATATAAAAATAAATATATTTAAAAAAACAAATATGGTAAATAATAAATAGCATAAAAAAAATACTTAGGTGAACAAAAATATTAAAAAAAGGGGGAAAAAGATTAATTCATGAGATGACCTGGAATTAAGCAAATCCACTAAATTTGGGCTCCTGAGCAAGAGTGTGACACTGGAACACCAGATATATAGTCATTTTCAAAAGTTATAGGGGGGTCATTTTGTCCATTTTTGGGTTTTTCAAAAATTCGTCCAGGGCCGAACCTTTCCCCGCCAAAATACAACTTCCATTTTATATTTCCTAAAAACACCCGAATATAATGATTCTTGTCATTTAGACGACGATGAACACGAATATAAAATCAGAATTGCTTTATCTTCAAAACGCGCAAAGATATAAGCAAAATATGCAATTTTCAGCAATTTCCTT
>ARYC01015721.1:0-10783 GCA_000711775.1 Oxytricha trifallax
AAATCAAATTCATCTTATTGGAAACAACTACCTAATTAAAGTTTTTTAAATTATGATTTCAAATAAGAGCAACAAGGTTTAAGATTTTTTAATTAATAATATTTTCACTTTTATAATATTAAATAATCATACTTACTGTTGCTAATGGGTGAGCACTCTAAAGTATTTATCCACTCTTATCTAGGAATTCGAAAGTGAAGAATCCATGGCAACATCCAAGCGTAGAAAAATACTCTGTATTGGTTAAGCAGGTACACTGAAGACACTAGCAGATGGATTGAAGATCAAAGCAGGATAATAGTATTTACAGCTTATACTGATTCGGTTGCATGCATTTATACAACAAGATTACTCAAGACATCTCTCTAGTTTGTATTTTCAAATACATGTAGTATCTACTCTGGCAATACTTCCTTGCTAACGCCCTTTTTTCATTCCTTGTAGGTTGGCATTACACTTTCTCTAAACCAACCGAGTGCATTTAGAGTTGCAGCTCTAATGTAGTAATTAAATTTCTGGCTTAATACTAATTGCTTAAGAACAAAGCCTATAAAGACCATTCATTTTGTTACTTCGTATGATAACTGGTTTCTGAAAAATGAGTCTGCTTACGTCATAACCGCATCAGTTCTTGGAGTACTTGCTACGAAGAAATCTTTGGTGAGCTTTAAACATCCAGAGTGGGAAGCAACAGCTTTGGACGATACATTGATGAATTCGAGATAGAAAACAATAGGCAAATGAATCAATTCCAACTTCCATAAAAAGCATTCAATCAACAGAGGAAGTCGTATAGTGCAAACATCAAATAGCAGAGGTTTCTCTTATGCAACTCATCGGAAATCAAGCTAACATAGAGTGAAAAGCGGCTTAAGATACGCAGACAACACAGCTATCATTAAGTAAAGCAGTCATGGACCCATCCCCAAAGATTTTGAAATGTGCAACGAAGTCTTGGGAAATAGGAGAGGATTGGGTAAAGAAATAAAAATGCTTCATTATCTCTGCTCTCTGAACACTTGTCTGAGTCGGAGGTTGCTTCCCTCTCCCTGCGTCTTTGTATGGAGAATCGTGTAGTGCCACTGGCAGGCCGCAATTCGAAGGTTCACCCCTTACTTTGTTTGCAAAACTGAAAGTCAAAAATGCCAGAAATTCATATAAAGACATTAATGACGGCTTTTATCCATCTAAAGACTATGTTAAAGCAACAGCTGAGAATGACAAAAGACTAATCTAAGCTTAGTGATAGCAGCTGGTAGTCAACTCACGCTCATATATCCTACTAATCTAATTCAAGTCACATGAGCCCGTGTTATATAACATCACAATCTAATGTTATTTTGCCATAAATTCCTTGATCTCCCAATAAAGGCTAAGCTCAATAAATTTTTACACAGCAATGTTGGTGAGTAAGTCAAGAAATTAAAAAATTAGTTCTTACACTGACTATTCAAGGGCAAGGGAGCGAAATCAAGCACCCAGAATGAATTCAATAAAAATAAGAAGCATAAAGTTAAGAACAGGCTCTAGCAGGTAATCATCAATGCATAGATTGACTTAAAAAATAAAATAAACTTAAAAGATGCAATATAAATGATAAAAAAGTTATAAAATGAAATTAAATAATATATAATGTCTGTTTTATTTTATAAAATTGAAAATGAAATATTATTTTACTTAGTACATGTATTTATTTTTTTTCACCCAAATTTTTTAATTATTTCATATGTTAAGTTAATATTAAACCTCCATAAATACAATTGCGTTATCAATTAAAGATTTCTCCCACAGTCATTAAAGAAAATTTCAAGAATTAAAAGGAAATACTTTAGCATTATTCTTATTAAAATATGAAAAAATTTTACATTTTTTAAAATTTCATAAAATTTCTTAGAAATCATAATTTTAATTGGCAAAAATTTAAGAATATAAACTACCTAAACAGAAAGAGATAAGGTAAAGTGTAGAAATAGGAGGTTAAAAATTGATGTTTATATAATTTTTTAATATAAATTATAAATATCAAAGGTATTTTAGATTATACACTGCTCAAAAACTATAATATTTTAAGAAGTAATTTTAATTAATTAATAAATTGTTTTTATTATTAAATACAATCTTCTTTAATATTAATTTTATTTGTCTTTTATGCATATATATATATATTTTTGCAGTAGCAGCTACAAAAAAATTCAAAAAATTAATTAAAATAATAATAATAATAATTTATAAATACAGTATAAGAAATAGGTATTTAAAATTATGATTTTTAATATTGATTTAATTTGTTCTGATAGTGTGTGTGAAAAGTGCCAAATATTTATTTATATAAGCAGTTTGAGATTTATATTTTGCAATGTACCCATTTTGAATGTTAATTATTGATATTATACCCCTTTATGTAATTCGATTCTTTCCTTAAAATACTCAGACCAAATATTATTATTTGCTGTCTACTCTTAACTTGTGGATAGATCTTATATTCTTAACTTTCTAAGATCTTAATGAATGGCGCCGTATCTGGAGTAAATCTTATCTTCCAAAAATCTTACTTAGTATCAAATATATTTATATATTTATTGTATAAAATATATATATTTTTATATAATTATGTGCCGATTGCAGACTATCTACTTTAGAATTGGATTAGAATACAAAGCTTTCTTATCGTTATCTTCTATTTATTATCTCTTACTTTCAATCTTCCCTATTCTTCGCATGTTCTTGAACTTTTAATTGTCTTTTGCTTGGCATTCATAATTATTGAATTATAATATCCCTAATAAATAAAGTGGTATATTTCAATATATGATGATATTTGTATCTTGTTTCTTAAACAATTTAATAGATATAAAACCTGTCGTGTTATTTCGACTAAATCATAAAAATAAATCAGAATTTATAGAATTCCTTTCAACAGATATACTCCCTTTAATATATTATTTAGATTTTGATTTTTAATGTAGTACAAAATATTATTTATTCATATAATAGTAATCCTTTAGTAATGAAATTACTTGTCTAATATTTGAGACTAAATCAATAAGTATTAAAAATAAATCATTTCTCACGTAATTTAAAATCATATCTTTTCTTATTGGTGATTAGTTGCTTAGTTTAATGTCTTTCTCATTGTCAAATCTAGGTTTATAACTAGCACTAATTTGACAAGATAATTTATTTAATAAAAGAACGTTCTTTCTAAATAATGTATAATTTAAACTGTTTGTATAACAGTCATTTATATTTTCCCGAATAAAGCATTTTCTATCTTTTATCTTTAATTTATCTGTGCTTTTGATAAACATTTTTGTATCTATTCCTTGAGTTTTAACGTCTCCAAACCCTCAAGCTAGATTAATAAATTGTTGTAATATCGATAGAATTCATAACATTTGTAAATACTAAACAAATAAATATAAATAAAAAAGGCTATTAATTTTAATTTTAAAAATAATATAATAAAGTGAAGAATAATTTCATAATTTCAAAATATACACAAAACTATTTGTTGTAAATCTAGATATTCGTTTGATTAATAGATTATGTTTTATAAAAATTAATAATGTTTTCTTGAAACTAAGATCCTTCATAACGGTAGAGCATTTTTACATGTGTTTATTATTTATATATCTCATTTTCCTACAATATTTTATGTAAAAGTATTCAACCAATATAGTACTCCACCAGTCATTTATAAATATATTTTTTTGTTATGATAAGGAATTTGAAGTATAAATTTTAAATCATCTTGAGAAATTCACATTTGACACAATCAATTTTCAAAATTAACTTTAAAACTATTTGAAGGCTCAGGAATATATATTTAGTGGTGTGTACTTCTCAATTTTCTAAAGTGACCCAGCTCTATATTCTTCAATAAATTATTGTGGGACTTTAGTGTGGCTTTGGTAATTCTATTTTTCTTTAAAGTATAATAAATTTTACTTTTCCTCATTCAAAGTTATATTAATTATTCTAAATAAATTCAGGATATATTTATCAAAACTATTAATTTACATTTGATTCCACCATTTTGATTCTACAAGTGCATTTGTTAAAATTTTGAATAAAAGTGAATATCTGTGGATATCTTGACTTTATTCGAGTCTGCATGAAAGACTTAAGGAATTAGAAGCCAAGAGACAGATAAGTTTCTTGGTTGTTGGAGATTCAAAGTCTATTTTAATTTCATTGCCAACCTCCTATAAAGTTTTCTCAGAAATCTATGATACATTTCAAGATCTTGAGTATAAGTTTAATAGTCATAATTTATGTAAAATGAAATTGAAAATTCAGAATTAATTATTAATAATGATAAGTGAAAAGTCAAGATAAAGAAGACGAAGTAGATGATTATTGTTCATTAAAATTTGCATTACTAAGCTATAAGCAACACCAACTGTGTTGTGCAGACATTTCTTAAAGGAACAAAGATAAGAGTGGTAACTTGTATTCTTGCGCTGATAGCAGAAGATATGAAAGACAAAGGTTAAAAGTTAAGGTTTTTGTATATTTTCATTTTTGATATCTAAAAAGTATTTTAATCATTTAATACTTTTTAATTGTTATTACAATCATCTATTTTTCCCTATAATTTAAATTAAATATATTGTGTATTGAATCTGTGTTCTGCTTAACTGTTTGCTTATATCCTTTAATATAAGGAATAAATAGCACTGAGTTGAAGCAAGGCTGTCTTTACAATTTCCGGGAAACGCATTCAGACTCTACTAGATGTTGCAAGCTTTTCTAGTTCTAATGCTATGATTTTTTATCATTCTCAAATTATTATTCAAGGTACAGAAATTTCTTTTTTGCTAGTAACTTAAATTGCATTTAATTGAGAGGTCCGTATAATTAAGAAGTTTCTTGTAGTTGAATACTTATTTAGCTGTAAATAATAGACTTTGTTTAACTTATTTACATAAACTTCTGGCATATTATCAAATGTCTCACATCTCAAATGAAGTTGCCCTTATTTATTTTTAAGCTTTAAAAATCGTTACTTATTATATAAAGCAAGCCAATGCCAGTTTACCATATACCCAAGAAATAGCAAGTACTGCATGATTTAGAGTTGTGAAAAAATTTATGGGTCATTCAAATGCAGTGATGCCTTTATCTGGCTTTGATATTTTGATTAGTGAAATGGTGACATCGTAGTCCGCATGCTAAATCAAACACAATATTGTCCTATTCCTGAGATATCATTAGTAAGTAATCAGTTTTAAAGTTGGCAAAAGCAACTGTTGAAATTAAAATGTGAATCTACAGTGCTTCAGCTCTTATCTCATGGCTAAGTAAGATAACGACTTCACTGCATCCATTATCAAGAATTGCTTATATTACTATTAGTAATTGTTATAATTATATTTATCAAACATATAATATATTTAGTGCTTGTATTAATGTGAAATAGATAATGCAAGTTCCTTTTGTATTTAAAATAATAATAATTTACTATTATTTTGTTTATTTAAATGATTATGATCTTACTCATAGCAAATTACTTTATTCAATCAAGATATATACTTTTATGTAAATTGAATTATATTATCAAGAAACAAAATATTATATATAACACATTGTTCTTGATTAATTTTATCTAAAAATTTTCATCTATATATATATAAACATTATTATTTTTATTATTTTTTGATTTTCTAAATCATTGTTTAACATAGGGCTTCATATATGTGGAATATATTTATGTTATTAACGTTATTTAATAAGCGATGTGTAATAAATTTAATAATTTATAGATCATCATTCTTTGATATCCCACTTAATTCATCCCATTTCTAAAATAAATTAATTAATATTGAATTCAACTTGAGACATGGCTGATTGAATACAAGTTTATTTAAAATATGCCCAAATACTTAACTTATTTCAATATTATATGTGAGTTAAAGTCAATTCTTTCTTCTAAATATTTTCACAAGACGAAGTAAAATAAGCATTTTATCTATAGTAAGTATTTATTGTATTTTTGTTTGTGTATATAAATTCAATAAATATTATATTTTCAAACATTTAAGATCAATTCTTCTACTTGACCGTATCAATTCCTTATTCACTCAGCTCCTTGGTGTCAGAGTAGTTTTTAGAATGTGGTTGCAAATGTCTAAATGTATGTTTCTCATCCATTAATGATATGCTGTTTTGTCTTCAAAATCTTCATATTGCTAATTATTTAATATAAATTTATTCTTTTCTAATTCTTTTGCTGTGCTATAAATATCTTAAAACTTGTTATTTTCAAAGGATACATCATTTTTTACATATTCTATCATGGCAATCTTAACCTTTGAGTTATCATATTCCAGACGTTATTAATCAGTGCTTTAAATGTTTATCACAAAAAAGTAATGAAACTTAGTCATAGATAAAATTAACTAAAATATTAGATATATTAATTATTTTATTCGCTATTAATCTAATACTATCAATCTCAAGATTATCTTTTATAGAATTGAGAATCATAATAGACAGTGATATTTCTAAGTAATGTAAAAAGAGATATAATTCTATCTATAACTATACTCGACTTAGAATCATTTGTAATATTATAATACTGGCTTATACAATTCAGATTTGATTACATTTCATGAAACTTATTGGTCAAGTTCTTAATATCAAAGTTTGCAAGGATTTCCAGAGTAAATTGATATAATATTTGATTAGTAAGAATAATATAGTTAAAACAATATTTTCTTTAAATTTGCTTGTCTACTATATACGATATTTCTAGTAAAGATTTGATATTACTAAGAAAATGCTTTGATTGACTATCAAGGAGACATACTTTAGCACTGATTCTCTTGCTTAAAATGAATTCAGTTGATTTTATCAGTTAATTTATTGTTATGTGTTTTTTCTTATAAAATATGTGGATTGTCTTGCCTCTTTTCTTGTAAAACTATCTTTAATTAATTAATAATGACTTAATAATTTAGGCACAAAAGTAAATTAAATATATGGTCATACCTAATATTTTAAATTTGATAAAGCATTAATTTACTTCTATATGAATACTCAATCCTTATTATTGAGAACTCCATTTACTATAATGAACAGAAGAAAGATAATAGTTTTATATAGACTATATGTCCCAACTAAAACGAGGAAGATGCTTCTCATAAATGAGATCTTGTTAAATAAATTTATATTTGTATAGACTAGATATTACAATTTTACAGTCATATTACATTGACATATTAAAATATTTGTGTATAACTAGGTATATTAATTAATGGTATTGTCCACCCTGAATTATATCTATTTAGCTAAAATAGCATAATTTATAGGTGAATAAATTAATCTAATCAACTTTACACATTTTTGAATTTAATATTAAAATAAATATATATTTTTAGGTACTCTACCGCAGATATTTATGTATAAACCTGTTTTGCGGTAGAGTACCTTAATTATAATAATTAAATAAAGTAAATAAAATTAAATACAGCATTACTTTATACAGAAAATGCATGAAATATTTATTTAATAAATTTTTTAATTAATATTAGGTTATTGTTACTTTTTAAGGCAACTTTACTTAAAGATTGAATTTTAAAAGCTATTATTTTAATTTATAATTCTTTTATTAATAATAATTAAATTACATATTACTTTTCCTACAAACTGCATTTCATATTTATTCATAGCATTTTAATTTAAATATTTTCATAATTAATATAATTAAGGTACTTTACCGCAAAACAGCCTAAAAGCGGTAGAGTACCTAAAAATATAAATAAATCAATATAAATAAAGAGAAATATACAATCTTGATTATTCATATTAATTCACTCAAATATTTCTATTTTAGCTAATTACTTCAATATGATATGATTTAATTAACACATGTATATAACAGCTAGGTTCCAAGAAGATGTAGGCATGTTTCAATATCTATTAGCTTGATTTGTTCTATAATACACTTCCATCTTTTGATTGAGAGCCAAACACCAAATATATTTAGCTAACTTACAATCTTTCAGTTCATATGCACATTCTCAAGAAGGCTTCTCTGGATCTGAGAAAATTCAAAACAAAGAAAGTTGGTGAAGATTCAAGGCAAAGTTATCCAGTTAAAATGATTATAGATTATTTTTTGTTAAATAACAAAGTAAATAAATACTAAACTGAGTGATCATTTCTCTATTTTATTAGATTCTTTTTAATGTGAATATGTCTCTAAAAGTCAGAAGTATATTATAAAACCTATTAATAATTTAGTAATAAGCTTGATAAAAGAGGACATCAAGAGTTATAATTTTTTAAATATAAGTTATATTTATATCCAGACTGCTAATACAAGCGAAAAGAATTGATCCATTCCAAATAATTCAAAGATGTTTTACATAAAAGAATTAAAGGGCATAGCATGTGCTATTAAAATAGCTAACTTACAAAAAATCATTGAAAGAAATGATATACAACAAATAATATTTTGAATATGCTGATAATACTAAAAAATACTCACACTAAAAATCATCAAATATATAAAAATATTAAATTCAAGATATTAAACTTTACAACTAAGTTTTCCCAACTTGAATGGGATAATGTCATAGTTGAATTTATTTACTAGAATATGAGCTATCATAAACTACTTGGTGAATTATATGCAATCATTCATTAGAAATGAAGCAATATTGTCATTAAATAAATCTGATGTATACTGAAAAAGACTCTATATTCATGACTATTGTAGATAATATTATTCAATAATGACAGAGCTGAATAATTATTTCAACTATAGACTGGTCTATTTATATGCATTAATGCAAGGCTCATTTTTAATAGTCAGTATTTACTTGTAATAGATCATCCTATCTATTGCGGTGAACACATGAATAATGTTATAAAATTTAATTTACCCCTATCATAATCATCTCTAATTATTTAATTCGCTTAATAAATATGATTAAGTTAAAAGGCATTTGGCCAAAAGTTTTTATTAAAAAATTATAATTATATTTGGCTATTATTTATGATGTATGTTCAGTATGGATTAATTGCTATTTCATTCTTAGCCTTCAGAATGTCGTTAATTAAAGAAATTAGAATAATTATGAATAAACCAAATACAATTTTCAGTAAATAGATTGCTATTAACTATTATCTCATTCAGATAAATTTGTTTAAAATAAGTTAAGCTTAAAACTAATTAAATTTTTAGATCATGGAAGCATAAGAATGGAATTTAACAATAAAATTTTTATTGGATAATTTATATTTAACTTAACAGCATGTTATGTGTCTATTCATTTTAAAGTTTAGGTTTTACTGTTTTAAAAATAATATAAATTTAATATTGATTTAAATTTAATATTCCTTCTATGTTCAAAACAACTTCGAAAGGAATTATTCAGTATTTATTCTGTCACATCTAGTTAGTCTCAAGCAATTCAAAGTTTGAGGAAATCTTATTCTACCATATATTCATTGCATAACTGTATTTCTTGTCATTATTCATGATATTTACAACCATACTCTTTATAGATTTATTAATGCTATGAGAAATTCAAGAAATATCAATTTATTTTTTTTTAAGCTCCATATATTCCTCAAATGCTGTAATTATTGATAACTTATTTTATTCAATACTTTAGTGATATGTTTGTTTTATTCAATAATATATTTGTATTTGGTGTGTTATAGTAGATCTTTTATTTCGGAAATTTTCTATTGAAAAAATACCATAACGTCAGGAGCAAACTACGTGGATACAAGAAGATTGATTGCATTCATAGAAATATTGCTGTTAATGCACATTGGATTTATGTTCTTTATTTCAACTCTATTTTAGACAATAGAAATAATATTAATTAATCTTTTGGTAACTAAATTTAGTAATCAATGTTTATTGACATCTCTGCTGTGAGATTTTTTAATCGAACACTAAATTAAGTATTGTCTAAAATACTTTACATTTGAGTATTTATTAAATGAACCCACATTATGATTAATATTATTGTCATAAATCTTAATTATATATATATGACTTTATGGTAAATTTATTTTCATATTGTTTAAGTAAGAGTCTAAAATAATTAAAACTCTTTTATGTTTAGTCATTGATGTAAATTGTTTAAAATAAGGTAACTTTATGTAGTTGAGTTAGTTGCCAGCATATATTATTAAATTGGTTATCCAGCAAGAAATGAATATTTGTTGATGTGTGACAGTTAATTTATTGAATGTATCATATATGTAAAGTTATATATTAATTTTATATTTTGTAAATGCATGATAAGTAGATTTAACTATAATAGTTGACAATATTAATTAATAAATATCAAATTTTAACTTATTCAATCAACTCTAACATCCTTAATGCTTTCCCAATGACTATAATATGTCATATCCATTCAGTTGTTTTAATACATGTAGTGGCACATTAAAATAGAATACTCACACTTTTTAAAGGTCTCATTGAAAAGTGGTTTTTACTACATTCCTTGGTTCTTCCTGATTCACATTAATTGTGATGCATTTATTTATTTATGGATAGTTAATAGGTTCAATCATTTGGATTTGATATATTTTCTTTCGTTAAGAATCTCACATTATTTCTATTATTTGCTATAATTTATTTACATATTTTTATTTATTGTTCTGCTATAGCCATTTGAAATATTTTTAAATATAACTTTTATTACACTTATATGTAGTGCTTTCATTCCGTAATTACTAAAGACTATTTTTAATTGTAATGTACTGATATTGAATTTTTACTTAGTATGATTTGCTTTTTAATTTCTTAATA
>ARYC01015728.1:0-11071 GCA_000711775.1 Oxytricha trifallax
CCCATAATATCCCCCATTTCATATTAACTTTTTAATCCGCGCATTCTGAATCGATTTCCTTCTTGACATCTCGTTATCATTAAGTGAAAATATTATATATAAAATATCATAAATTTTCATAAAATTTGTACTCTGCTTATTAACACATAATAACATAAGAATTATTTTTTAATATTTTTCTACGTGCGTCATCAATTTTTTTTTGTATAGGCCTATACGAAAAATATTATATTATGATTTGCTCATTTATAATCCTAACTTAACAAACATTTCTCAAATAATTTATATGTAAAATCTATATCTTTTAAATAACCACAATTCAGCTTATCTTAAACAAATAATAAGAGTTTATCTTATATAAGCATTAGAAGACATATTTCTTTACTCAACTAAGAAGTTTCCATGTTTCATTTTATAATTACTTAATATATTTTATATATTTATTTTTTTTAATATTAAAAGAATAAATAAAATATAATTACATGAAAGCAACGTTAAATTGTTATATATAATAAATTAATTGAATTGATAAAATAAACTTATTACTTTTTACTTATAATTTTGCCTATAATGAATTACCTTAAAAAATAAAAAAATATATAATTTTCTAAAAAGAGTAATTAATATAATTTCTTTAATTTACCTTTATAATAATCATAAATAGATAAGTAATAATTATCTTATTAAACTTAGCAATCATACATTTTATTATTCAATATTGTAAAACTTATTATTTATTAGCCAATTGTTTTCTTATATAATTTTCGATTAGAACAAACTAAATGATAAAAATCTATAATAAAGAAAATAAAAAAAAATTAATTGTTTAAATATAAAGGTGAAAGAATTTGTATTCTAATGCCTATATAAAAATAAATTCTAATTATTTGTTTATGATAAGCTGAATTGTGGTTATCTAAAAGATATAGATTTTAAATATAAATTACTTGAGAAATTGCGATAATCAGAACCCCAAAACTCCTTAATGAGGTTTATAAGTGCTTTGATTTGTAGGGTATAGTTGGGGTCTTATTGGGTTTAGTAGAGAAAACGCAGGTTATATGTGAATTTAATGTATATTTAATGAATATTAGGTGAATTAATTCAAACGCATTTTATTTGCTTGTCTTTGTTATACCTCTGGAATCTTGCTCTCTTAAGTGGCATAAGTATGTCATCCAATGTTTACCTTGGATAGGAGGGAGAACTGATTATTATCATCTCTACTATCTTTTTTATTTCCTTGCATACATTTTCTTAATTGATATGCTTCTAAGCTTAACTGATTGTTTATTTTTCAAACTTTGTTCCAAAGTAAGCCAAACTTTCCATATCACTCTCTAATATAATAGCTACAAAATTGCCCATACATCCCATTAAACAGAGCCATTAGTCCATTTCTCTCTGATTTGAAAGTATCCAGGTGTCCCAAGAACCTTTGCCAAGGTTACTATCTCTTATCTTAATGCTCTATTGAAATCTATAACAACTACTTTCAAAAGGGCAGAAAGCTATCATAACATTTTGAGGCTTCAAATCTCTATGAAAATATCCAAGTTCATGTAACTCCTTTATACCCTATATCATATCTGATAGTATATCATTCAAATCATCTGGGTATCTGTTATGATTTAGATAATCTCTTAGAGTCATTTCATATTTCTTAAGCCTTAATGCGATATAACCGTAGCTTAAAATGACACCATTTAGCTTAAGCAAGTTCTTGCAGCCTCTTCTTTAAGCCTCTCTAAGAATCATGTATTCGTTAGCAAACTCATTTTGGTACTGCTTATTCTTAAGTAGATAGCTGTAAGGATTCACCTTGTATGCATAATCATTAATTACAATAAGTTTTGGTTTTGCAGGAATGTTTATTTGCAAATAGTTATCAATACAACTGCTAATATCAATTGCATTTAATGCAGGCATGTCCATAGCTTTGACCTAGAAGCATGCTAATATAGTGTTGCCTACCGGTTGATTCATCAATTCATGCAGTTTCTATCTCTTGAGTCTCTCCTGTTACTCTCTTATGACTCAATAGTATTTTACTTTCTCTTGGCAGATATAAGCTTTAAAGTTTCTTTATCTTGAATCAAGAACTCGCTTAAGTGTCATATGCTTCTTCACTTTTGCTGAGTGGGTATAGGACTTCATACAAGTTGTGCATTAATACCTGCCATCCACTTTGTCATAATTGAAATATATCTTAGCTCTCCCAGAGTGTATCTCTTTGATGTGCCTCTTCAAGCTCGAATCAGTTGAGAAGAAATTTTAGCAGTCTTTACATTAAAATGTTTTAATTTTTTCTATTGGTTGCTGCTCTTTCTCTTCCTCAATCAATTAATTCAACTAATGTTTAAACTCCCATCTCTGCACTTTCTTTCTTGTTTTAAACTTCAATTTTGAAGACCTCTGCTTCAAGCTCTAGAACTCTTAGCTCAACCTCCCTTTAAATATAGATTACTTCTGGTTTCTTCGAGGACACAAAGTTGAGCTATGATTATCCTGCTCCAAGAGAAACTGCCTTGCGATTCAAGTTAGCCGCCATGTTCAAATTTAAATTAAATTTCAATTATTACGCTCTAATAAACTCTCTGGTTATAGTAAATTTGTATAGGAGTTGGGACTGCAACAACAATGGTTAATTCTTAGGCGTTAGACATCATATTTATACTAAGTTTATAACTATAAATTTTCTAATTTCATGCTTAATATTTTTAATTTTGGTACCAACTTAGATAAAATTTAGGTTGGTACTGGTACCAATTAGGTTTTGAACCATTTTGGAACTTTTCCATTAAAACCTCATTAGTTTAAAACTAGGGACTAATTAAGTTTTGGTACTATTAAATTGGTACCAATTAATTAGTACCAGTACTAATTAAATTTAAACAAATTTAGTACTAATTTAATGGAACTAAATTGATAAAAATGGAGATCAATCTCTGAATTTTGTTACAGCTTCTGCCAACTTTCTCCACGTATCTTTGCAGGACTGACCTCCTATAAGATGTCCATATTTAATAGTAAGTTTTTTAATAATAGAATCCAGAAGTCTATAAAATTATAATTTGAAATTCAATTATAGGAAGAGGAACAAAGATGGAATCACTCAATGATCAAATGAAAAGAGTTGAGGCTCAAGAAATGATATCAAGATTCAAAAGTAAGGAAGATCTCTATCGATACCTAACTTTACATGGTAAAATAACTTGATGACTATTAACATATAATACAGTTGGTTTATTCCTTCCAACGATGAAAGGTACCAAAATTTCATTCTTGAAAGCAATACTTCGTGAGGAGAAGAAAGCTTTTAAAATAAAGAGATTAAACTAATAGAAATTCCCAACTACCCTGAGATTTCAGTCACTAATCTTTATGAAGATGACATGTAAGATGAGGAAGTGGTAGTTTCCCTTCCTACCAAGAAACAACTCTCTAAAAAACTACCAAAGAGGAACTTCTTTTTTGGTGTTCTTGGTACAATAAAAGAGTAGTATCTCAAAGAAATAAATGAAGAAGCTCATAAGAAACGATATTCTAACTCTCCTGAAGAGTAGAAAAAGTAAGGCATTCTAATAAGCTCAGCTTTGCTAGAGGAACTTAAGAAGCATCCTTATCTTTAAAGTAAGCTTTGACATATAACTTTATAGGAAAATCTGGCACTGGTATATATCTTATGAAAGAGCATGCTAAGGTTCATAGAGATAGAAAACAGCAGACAGTTCATTAAGTTAGCAAGAGACTTTATAAAGATGTTTTAAAGCCAGAAGACATAAACATAGATGGAGGAATGGCAGTAAGAGAAGAAACTTAGGGCCTGTCAAGCCTTAAGAAGAAAAGAATAAATAGAAGCCTAATCCTTTTAAGGGTCCATTTAATATGTGAACTATTTCATTTATTTAAGTCTAATACTTATTAATATACATTCATTCTTCCTTTCCTTGCACATATCGTAGTCTTATCTTTATTCACTTTCTTGAAACTAGTTTGTATTAAGTCTACTGTATATTGGTAAATCATGCATTAGATGATACAGCAGTAGCTTCTTGTAGAAAGTCTTGATTTAACTCCAGTAAAATTTAATTCCATTAAATTATGGGCTATAAGGAACGTTGTATACAAAAGTTGTATTTAACTCCTATTAAGTTTTTTTAGACTCCTTAGTCTTATGAACTGTTTAGTTATCAACAAACAAGATGATTTCTTAGTTGTTTTACTTCTATCTGAGCTTATGCAAAAACTCAATATACTGCTCTCGCTTAATAGAGAGAGGATGAATGAGATAAGCTTCTAGACCTGAATCTTCACTAATACTAGCTAAAATTGCGTGAGTGGCAACCTTTACTTAATAGAAATATACTTCTATATTATCATACTGTTTATACCAGGACTTATTAATAAAAGTGTTGAATGTAAACACTGCTTCATCAGCGTGTATGAACTTGATGTTATTAGTAATAGCTCTCTGCATTTAATCATATATACAGTTTAAATTATTACTATAAAATGGCACTGTAAAATCAATTATTCTCTTCACTCTGTTGAAAGTCTTGAAAGTAATGCCATTTCTTTTATAAATATTAGCTATAGTCTAAGGAGAAATACGCATGCCAGGAAACTTGCGATGAAACATGACAGCTCGTTAGTCAAGAGGAAAGTGAGCCCAATACTTTAAAGTCTTAGAGTAACAGAGTTAGTCAATATGGGTCTCAGTGAACTTTTATTTTCTTACTGGATGTTTTCAAGTACCTGAATTAAAATGCTAAACAGCTAACATGCTGTGATACTGAAAGTTGAGGCACTCTTGCGTAGGAGTATTGCTATGGCTGTATAATTCAGCACTGGTTTAACTTAGTCTATATTGATACTTGTACCATACCTAAGCTTAAGCAATAAATCTAAATATTTCTCATAATATATAGACCCTAAATTTCGCTAATTTCTATTTCTCATTTTGCAAATTGGCCTAATTTCTCTACTAACCCCAATAAGACCCCAACTATACCCTACAAATCAAAGCACTTATAAACCTCATTAAGTGGTTTTGGTGTTTTGGATGTTAAGTTAGGATTATAAATGAGCAAATCATAAAATAATATTTTTCGTATAGGCCTATACAAAAAAAAATTGATGACGCACGTAGAAAAATATAAAAAAATAATTCTTATGTTATTATGTATTAATAAGCAGAGTACAAATTTTATAAAAATTTATGATATTTTATATATAATATTTTTACTTAATAATAACGAGATGTCAAGAAGGAAATCGATTCAGAATGCGCGGATTAAAAAGTTAATATGAAATGGAGGATATTATGGGGGTACGGGGGTAGAGGAAGGGTGGGAAGGGGGTATTTTCTAGAAGAGGGGTACGGGTCTCGGTCGGAACACATAGATGCAGGAGCTGGCAGAAAGAGAAGAAACATGAGTCCAAGCAAGCCTTAAGAGGAAGAAAAGAAAAAGAAGCCAAATCCATCTACGGGCAAATTTAATATGTGAACTTATTCATTCGTTTAAATCTAAAACTTATTTATAAACACAAAATCTTCCTTCTCTTTGCGCATTCTTAAGCTTTATCATCGTTGACTCTCTTAGCAGCACTCTTAATAAAATCTACTGTATCTATTTTCAAGTCGTGCATCAAGTGATAGAGTAGAAGTATCTTGTAGTGGCCTTCAATAACCCCAAATATAATTCAATTCCATTTAACTGAGGAATGTAGGGAACATTAAATGCAGGTGTTATGTTTAGCCTTTAATATAGCTTCCTTGAGTCCTTAGTTTTATTGACAGATAAGTTATCTATAAACAGAATAATCTCTTAGTCACCGTACTTATCTCTGATTTATTACAAGAACTTTATGTATTATTCGGTCTTAATTGAGCTGGGGTGTATAACATAAGTCTCAAGGCCATTATCTTCGCTTATTCTACCAAGTATATTTTGAGTTTAAACCTTAACCTTTTAATCATATACTTCAATGTTGCTATATCTTTTATACCAAGGCCTTGATAGGAAGGTATTATATATGAATACTGCCTGATCAGCGTGAATGAATTTTATAAAACCCCGTTAGTCAATTAAGAATGAAGATTGGGGATTAAGAATAATGAAATTAAAAATTAATTATAATTGGCGTAAATTATTAAAGTTTTGGCTAATTATTAAAACCATTGGCTCGATTAATTGTCTCTATAAAATATACCAATCAGGGTGCGTAAATTTGTTTTTAGCCTAATTATATTTAATTTCAGCCAATTATAATTAATTTTTAATTTCATTATTCTTAATCCCCAATCTTCATTCTTAATTGACTAACGGGGTTTATTATGCTATTAAGCCCTCTGCATTTAATCGAATATATAATTTAAATTATCCTTATATAATGGAACATTAAATTCAATCCCTCTATTAATGCGATTGACTGTCTTGTAAGTTATTCCATTCTTTTTATATATGTTCTCTATAGATTAAGCAGAGATTTGAAACTCTGGAAATTGGCGATGAAACATCTTAGCTCTCTAGGGCAGAGAGAAGTGAGCCCGGTATTTAAGAATCTTATCATTAATAAGATAATCGATATGATGTTGCTTAAAATATTAACGGTCTTTCAGGCTTAGAATCAAGTTGCTATCTCTTTAAATTCAATGCTTATATACAGTGAGACCTCACAGTTGCAGGAGATTTATGAAGCAATCTTGCAATAGATGTGTAATTTAGAATAGGTTTGAGTTGATCACTATAATAATTGCACCCATAACGCTAGTTAAAAAATAAATATATATACTCACATTCATAAACTGACTCCCAACCTCGCATATACTCACTTTAAATACTAATATTTAAACATTAAACCCATATATAAACCCTATTATAACTCTAATAAAGTATGGAATAATAGTCTTCTTTTATCGATTAAAAACTCAATCAAACTACTGAAGGGGTTTTGGGGTTTTAATTGTGGTATATATATATATAAATCATGTGTGACCTCCCGAAGTCATCTGTGAATCTTTTGTCGTCATACCTATTAATTTTGACTAAAGAAGTATGTGAGAAAATGTCTGCGGATAAAGTAGAGTTAAAATAATAAAAGTACTATCATATTTATAATTAAATTAGTGCAAGTTAATTTTTTATTTAAAAAGTCATGAAGTCGAGATGTCATATAAGAATCCGATTCAGTGTATAGATGTCATTTTACATATTAAATTTTATATTTTATAAGGGGGTAGAAATGTAAGGTTCGGAGTGAAAACACTCCTCATCAAATGTAGTTGATAACTTTGTTGTTCCAAAAAAGTTTTGTCCTTTCATTAAAATGAAATTTAGTGATGAAGGACCAGTCAATTATTATCTACAAAATGGTAATTTAGTTCTATTTAAAAGCACAAATGAGGATTGTGAAGTAATAATATGTGATTATTAAAATAGCTTTAATAAATTCGAAAAACTTTTTAAATTTGGTTGTAAGCTTTCACAAGAGAATGTTTTTTTGATAAACAATCAAGATATTTATTTTCTTTTTAAGCTTATAAAATATAATATTTAATATATACTGTTAACTTATGAAATATCATACTTACTATTCTTCATATAGATAAATTTCATGATAGATTGATATGATCTCCAGAATAAAATAAATGAAACTATCTATAAATACAGCTTTAAATAATAATAATAATAATGATAATAATAATAATAATAATAATAATAATAATAATAATAATAATAATAATTTAAAAAAAAATTAGGAAATTAATTTTAATTTAATGCTAAATATTAAAATAATTTAAAAAAAGTATTAAAGTTGGCCAATTTAAGAATCTAAGGCTAATTTGATATAGAATTCAAAATTAGTTGAGCTATACTATTAGTGGTACTATTTTATCGCATCACTAGAACGATACAACTCGCTTTTAATGAGAGGTACTCCTTTATTAATTTAGATTCATTCAATTATAGTCGAGTTATCTTAATTTAGTGATGCGATAAAAATTTTCAACTAATAATAAAGTCCTAATTTTTAATATACTAGAATGAGCCTAAGATCCTTTATTTTGTCAATTTTAACTTGCTCTTTTTTTGGAAAAAAGATAATTTTAATTTACTTATTTTTTCCAATTTTGAATGTATTCCTGCAATTTCGATGAAAACCACTTTTATATACAATCAATTTCTGGGGAATATTACGCTTTAAACGACTACTTCCAGTTTTAAATTTTTATTTTTCTATGAATCATCATACTATGGTTGCTTCTTATATAATTATATATATTTTGTTAGTAGTTTTATATATAAAGTGATTCAATCATAGCTTAGACTTTTGTAGAGTTGTTAAATTTAATATAATAATGTAGATCTCCGAGCTAAGTTTAATACTTATTCAATTCACAGATTCAAAATCCATAGTTTCATACCGGCTTTTGGAAGCTTTTAATTTAGTGAGGTTTGAGAATTGATCAATCTGTTACTCGTTAAAGATGGCATTATTAATTTAAATTTTTTGCCAGTTGCTACTATTTCTAAATTGATATAATCTTAATTTTTTTTTAAGATAATGGATATGTTTAGGTTTAGTGTTTCTTTTGATTAATTTCATTTTTATTGTTAGATTCAATCTAGTTATTATATTTACAGTTCAATTTAATCTGCATTTTTTATCATCAGTATATATATTCATTGATGTTATGTAGAAATTTATTCCACAGAGATGCTTCATTAATAGTACATTATCTGTTTTCTTTTTTATTTTTAAAAAAAGCTAAATATTATTAAAACTTTTTCTTATAATTTTTAAAGCTCCATTTTAATTTTATTTTGGTACCAATCTATTATTAAATATCAATTTAAAAATTTCCCATTAAGTATAATTGTTTGTGAAATTTTTCATTCATTAATTTGGTACCAATTAAAATTAAACTAATTAATCCAGTAATAATTTAGTTTAAACAAATAAATTAATGGAATATAATTGTTAATATGGGGATTCGTCTTTGAAATATATTTTAGGTCATGCATAATTTTCTCATTTATATTTACAGGGTTGACATCTTATTAGATGCCGATATTTGTTAGGTTTTTAAAATTCTAGTAATATTATAAATAAAATTTTATCAGATTAATATAAAATTACAATAATCATAAAACTATAACTATCAAAATTGGGAGCTTTCGAGAATCTTAAAATAACTCTTTTTGTTTGAAAATATATTTTATTTTAATTTTTTTTAAAGTACTTTGCACTTTTATTATGAACAAATATATTAATAATATACGCAAGCTAAAAGTAATTTAAAGAATTTAATCAAATTTGAAAATACTTTAGATAAAAATTTCAAATTTTTTTGCTTAAATGCCAAATTATTTAACTAATTTCCTAATCTTATTTCTTTAAAAACTGTGAGCTAAAGTGACATCTTTGAAAATTATTTTTTAATAAAAATAAAAATGTAAATCAAACTTTAATTTTTTATCAATAAAAGCTGTTATATCTATATATATATATATATTAAATATGAGAACATAAAAGTTTAGTAAATAATTCATTATATAAACGTTAATTTCTCATAGTTAGAGTGAAAGTGATGCTTCTGATCTCAAATAAACACAAGCCCTCAACATCGACTCATCTTTCAAAACACTTATAAAACCGTTGATGAGGTATTGGGGTAATGGATGACAAGAGTATGGAAAGAAAAAAATTACTTCTATTTCTCCACCGTTTATTCTTTAATTTAATAGTTTATGTGTCTGCCTTTTAATTTTCTTTAACCTAAATATAAATATTATAACTACTCCAGAGTTGTGGGGTTTCCATAATTAGGTAAAACTTAACTTACAATTAAAATTGATTACTTTAATAAATTTTGATGCTTTATATTCTATTTATTCAATTTGCTTCTTTTTAGGATGAGGAGCATTTAAGATCAGTTTCAAAAGATAACGCCATAAGTATTTTAATTTTTGAGTGCTTAAATGAATTTCGTTCAAAAATATTTTTTTAAAAAATATAATTGAATTATTAAAGATTTTAAATCATATTTTAAAAATCATGAATAATCAAACACCAAACTTTTTTATTTTGATGTTTTAATTAATTGATAAATTGGGGTTAGTTGGTCTTATTGAGTAAATATAGTTAAAAGGTAATTTCCCAAAACCAGAATTCAAATTAAAAAAATTAATAGTTTAATTTTATTTTATGTGGAATATTAAGATTAATTGTTAAACTTAATTATAGTAAACGTATTTATTATTTTTATAACCAGCTAAAATTTCTTTCTATAACTGGTATTTGTAATATTACTTTTGATCTATTCACTAATATTTAATTAGTCAAATGCATTAAATTATTAAAGCTAATTTTTATAAGTTTAAAATAGTTAATAATTATAATAACTTAAATTCTAATAAATTAATGTCCTAGGATGGGTCAAACTTAATATGTTAAAGTATAAAACTGACTGTTTAAAAAATTTTTTATATTAGCTTCTGATAAAATGCACTATATAATAAATATTAATTTAGACTTGAAAAGAGTTCTATGAACAATCAAAACCCCAAAACCTCTTAATGAAATTTATATGTTTTGATTTGTAGGGTATTGCTGGGGGTCTTATTGGGGTTAGTAGATATATTTTACCAATTTGATAAATGGGAAAAAAGAAATTATAAAATTTTAGGGTATTTTTGATGAGGATTATTAGATTTACTGATTAAGCTTAGATATAGTACAAGTATCAATATAAACTAGTCAAACGAGTGCTAAGTTATGCAGATATAGCAAAGCTCATATTCATGATTACCTCAACTGTTAGGTATCACTGCTTGTTATCTGTTTAGCATTAATACTCAAGCTCTTGAAAACATCCTGCAACAATATTAAAGTTCTTTCAGATCCATTTTGACTTCCTCTTAAACTCTCATCAGACTTTAAAGTATTTGGCTAACTTTCCTCTTGACTAGCGAACTGTATTTTATCAGAAATCCTTTTTACATGCATATCTCCCCTTAGACTATAGCTAATATTTATAGAAGAAATGGTATTTCTGACAAGA
>ARYC01015746.1:0-10656 GCA_000711775.1 Oxytricha trifallax
TTATATTTAAAATATATAAGCTGTAGATTTATTATTTTGGATTTTATTGGTTTAAATAGATGAAATTTTAAGATTTAATTATATGTATAAATCTTTTTATTCGTAATTAGAAGTTATTTATTAAGGCATTTGATGAAATAGCAAATTAAATATTTTAATTATTCAAAAAAAAAATAAATTCATTTTTTGGAGTATGCTGTAACTCTAAAAAATATTAAATAAATAAATTTGGGTAGTTTCAAAACCTAAACCTATGATTTTAATAGTACAAATAGCCTATTTTATTTTTTAAATATTTAAAGTTTAATAAGCAGGATTTCAATATTGAAAGCAGTTTTTTTTACTTTCTCAACTCGATAGAATTAAAATTATTTTTAAAGCTTTGCAAGAAATTAATAAATATATAGGGTATTATTCTTAATTTGCTTATATATCAAGTTATTTTTATATACCAAAGATAATTAGAAGTTTGTTTTATTATTTGCTTTCAATTCACAAAAAACTTCTAAATTTTGGAAATTCAATTACCTCTGGTCTTTAAATAAATAGCTTTATATACAATTAAATTAATATAAATACCCTTTATATTTATGAATTTTTTGCAAAATTTTATATATCATTTTAATCCAATCAAGCCCAGGGAGTAAAAATAATTGTTTTTAATAGTAAATTAACTCATAGTAACATTTACATGCTTTTTAAAGATAAAATAGACTATTTAAACTTATAAAAATCAAAGATCTAGGTTTCTCTACAGCTGAAATATTTAATAAGAGCTTCTACATTCTTAATAATCTATAATTATAATCTTATTAATTATTATCGATAAAATTTATATGATTTTTAGATAATTAATTTTATTTAAATACTGAATAAATCATTTATTTTTAAAAATAATTAAAAGTTTATAAGAGAGTTTTTAGCAATAAATACTTAAAAGAGTGCTCTTATATTAATTATTATTGATCAGATTGTTAATTTAACATACTTCCAAGTATATTTTAAAATTTTAATATCTTATTTAATAAGAATTATTTTAAGGATCAGATTTATAGGTTTATTATAATTAATGAAATCTGAAAATGTGGTAATTTTATATTAATATTTTTTTCTAAATTGTAAATCATCAATGATTTACTAAAGAAACTATATTTAAGTTTTTTTACATTCATTTTTCTTTTCATTTTTTATAATAATTAAGAAAAAATAAGGAAAAATATTTTTTTCAAAATCATATTAAAATTTGATAATTTTTCTCTTTGGTTATTATTGATACATTTTAATTTTAATAAACTAAATAAACATTCACTAAATATTTATTCATGTATATAATTATTTTTCTGATATTTTGATTATCTCTTCTTACAGTTGTAGCTTCTGTTATTTATTATATTTATAAAACTTAAACTAATTCATCTTAATTTTTAAGACCTTTTAGTATAATTTAAAAAATGTTGAATCCGAAGCACTGCCACCGGATCTTTTAATATTATCTATAATTCTTTACTGATCAAGAGGGCCCTCCAAGTTTTCAAATTATTATTATACTCCTCCTTAATTCGAATCCTGATTCTTGTTGATTATTTCAAATAATAGAATTAACTTATTTGAAAATAGTATTATAATTTTAATGAATAATAACTAGCATAATAATTTTATGAAGTTAATTTGTTTGCTCCAATATTTTAATTAAAATTAATTGTTATTTAAAATGACTAGTAAATCTAAATAATTATAATAGATTATCTTATAGAGAGCCTTATTAGCAAACTTTATGGTATTAAATTCCATGTCAAAAATCAAAATGCCCTCTGGAAGTAAACTAAAAAATATATTTTATATAATCTATAATAACTAAATGTATAGTTTATATCCAAAATATTTTGCATGTTACTTTCAGCCTAATTTTAAGTTAATTAAAGTCAGTTTTATAATAAATATGAGCTAAGTTTGAAAATAGGAATGTTCTTTTAATATGTGTATAATATTATTTATTTTTATGCGGGGCCAAAATAGAAATTCAGAATCAGGTAAAAAGAATATAATAGGTTATTTACGAATAATGCTTAAATAATAACTATTTAAAAATGAAAAAATACTAATCAATTTTTTATTTTCTAATTAATGTTGCCAAGTAATATCAAAATATGAATAAAAAAATTGCAAAAAATTAAGCTAGCTTGACGTTTTCAAGGGAATTTAAAATTATATAGAAATTAAAAATTTAGCATGCATAAAAGTAATAAGATCCTATTAAATTTAGATTAAAACAATATAAACGCTAATAAAAAGTAATGGTAATTGAAAATAATTTTTTTGTTTAATCAATATTTTAATTTCAATTAAAATAATTCAAACATTCTTAACAATAACTTACATCTCTAATTTTTTTGAAAGCACCAATAAATTGGGTTTCAATATGGTTTTTAAACTTTTTTGCATGCAAAAATATCAAAATTCCAATGGTATTGTGAAAAAATAACATATTCTTTCTCAATATCAATATTTTTGGAAATATTTTATATAACACAATACAGACAATATATACATTTACAGGAACGTGCTAGTACTCACTATTGGTATACTGTTAATCAAATAGTTGGATAATAAAAAAATAATAATTTGTATTCTGGCAAATGATTTTATTTTTATTATAAACTTTTTTATTAAAGTTATGCAATTTAAATTAAATAGTATAGCGTCAGAATTCCTGTATTTGCAAGTACAATCAAAGTCCCAAGACTCCTTCATGATTTTTAATGTTTCTTAATTGAAATGGGTAATGTTGAGGATTAGAGTTACTATGGGATTGATTGCAATTTTAATAGCAAACTTCAATATATCTTCTTATATGTGTTAAAACTCGATATTATTCAATTTTATGTTACTATGGATCATTAATAAATTAAGTTACTAGCATTAATTATTAAATTTTATGTAATTTTTAATTTTTCATAGACTTATAATTATCAAAATTCCATAATTTAAGTATATTTTCTTAATTTATATGCCTCCAATTTAGTCTGATATTTTAGGATGTCCATGTTATTTAATGCAAATTACTGTAAAATTTGTTAATTCTTATTAAAATATATTAAAGTCTATTATATCTTTCTCAATATTAACTATTTTAATTGGCCTCTTATAAGATACATACTTAATAGGTTCTTTATCTATAAGTGATTTTGGGAAGAAATACATTATATTTTAATTTTTTCATTTATTTTTGTTCATTTTTCTTTGAAGTTATTGGCAAATGGATCAATTATTTTCTTAAAAAACTCTCATTTCCTAAAATATTTTTAAATAATAAATTAATTTATGCCAAAATACTTTGTTATAGCTGTTTAAAATAGGCTATTACAACAATTCTTAAACTATTTAATAGTAAAAAATAATAGTTTAACCATGATATATATATATATATATATATATATATATATTTTGCTAGAATACCAAATATTAATAAAAAATGAAATATTCCTAATTCAAAAATGATTTGTTAAATTTATAAATTAAGAAAATGTTGAAAAAACATTACAAAAAATATTTAGCGATGTAAAACTTCCTTGATAAAGTTCTTAAACATATATCGATCAATTTTTCACATAAATGTTTCCGAAAAGTTCAAGAAAAAGTATCTTTTAAATAGATCCATAAACAAGGATTAGCCACTTACAAAAGGAAAATTTACCACCGCATAAAGGTTGCCTGATGGTGTCGAAATTCAAAAAGAAATGAAGTAAAATCCAATTAAACTATCTGGCTGTTAACTCAGGTACAGCATAAAAAGATGCTCCTCAACCCCAAGAAGTTCAAATTCCCAACATTACCCATATCAATGAAAACACATATTAAACCCATGAAGGGGTTTCTGGGTTTTGGATCCTCCATGATATATCAGTGAGTACAATTAGGTATATTTGAGCTGAAAATATTAAAGAAATGGAGGGGGATTTTTTTCAAGATTTGAAGCTTCAAAATCATTAATTATTTTTTATTTTATAAAATTTAATTCATTAATTGTGTTTAACAATTTAAATAATATTAATTTTGTCCTTCATTTTATATACTATATAATTATAACGATTATAATGTCAAAAGTTTGAAGTTATTATTTATAAAAATATATTTTTAATTCATTCTTTTATTTTGTTGCCCAAAGAAAACCTATAGAATCAATTAGGTTTAATTCAAATGATAGCAAAAATTAGAATAGTAGAGTTTATAAGGGATTTAAAGGCAATTAAAACATTAAAATTTTATCATAAAATTAATTTTTAAAAAAAATAAATTCAATTTTGATAATGCCAACATTATGAATAATAATTATTGATTAATTTCTATATGGTAATTATATTTCTCAAATGTGCTTAAAAGATAAGAAATTAAATTTTTTAATTTTATAAAATAAAAAAAGATAAAAATTTCTTTAATATAAAAAACTTATAAAATGTTAGTAATTATCAAACAAAACTTTTTCTAAAATAATCTCATTATATCTTTCCGTAATCATTTTTTCAAATTATTTAAACTTAATTTAATATTTTAAGTATAATGAAATAGTTCTCTACATTTCCTGAATAAGATAAATTCCTTAAAATTTTATAGTAAGATTATTTAATTTGAAAATTAATTTCGATAGATATATTCTCATAACATTAACTTACTTATATAAATGCATATTTTAAAATTAAAATGCTTATAATTTTACTGAATAACATCAAAATTTTATTTTAAAAGGAAATAAATTAGATTCTTGAATAAATTTCAATGTCATTTTTATATAAAATTTAGAAGCTATTAAGAAAATATTATTAGATAAATAAATAAATACTTGAAAGTATTTTAAAATTCACTAACAAAATCACGAACTGATACATTTAATAAATAGATAATATTATAAGTAAAAATTAATAATGTTAATAATTTAATAGTGAAAGACAAAATGATTTAAAATTTCTTTATAATGTCAAAAAACTGTTTTGGAATTTAAATTACATTTTATTAAAAGTTTTTTAACTTTAAAATATATATATATATTGCTATATTAAATTTAAATATCGGTTGGTACCTGCTTTACTACCACACTTCTTTTATATATAACTTTTATTTTAAAATGACATAGATCAAGTCAATTTTTTTTTGAAAACCTCAATAAAATGAATAAAATAATATTAAGCAATTTTTAAGATAGATTATGTAATATTGTGGAATTATGTAATATTAAATTAATTACAAAATTAATTTGTGGCAGTAAAAGTTGGCCAATTTATATGATATATGGCTCACACGATAGAAAATTTAAAATTAGCTAGACTTTATTATTTGGCGATAATATTTTATCGCATCCATGGAGAGAGACATCTTCACTTTAAATTCATTAAATTATGCCCTCACATTAAATTGAAGTTATCTCACTCCCTCGATGTGATAAAATAGTACTGCCAATAATAGAGTCCAGCTAATTTTGAAGTCTCTATGAATAAGCCCAATACGTTGTAGAATTGCAAATTAAATGCAATTTAGTTTGTAATTAAGTTATTCATAAATAACTTCCCAATTTTGAATGAATTTCTACAATAATAAATGCACTTTTATATTTACATTTAAGTCTTTTCACTATTATTTAGTATTGAAAATCTGGGATTTTATTGTTTTATTTAAATTAAAAATAAAATTGTTTTCAATTGATTGACTCTATGTATGTTTTACATAGGATAAAATTATAGTATTTTAATATAATAACATTACTTTATTTAATAAAAAGTACATAGAGACAATCAATTCAAAAACTTCTTTTATTTTAATTTTTTAAAACAATAAAGTATAAACTTTTATGTCTAAATAATTGTGAAAAAAAAACGTAAGTATTAATATAAAGGTATATTAAATTTTTCTTATCCATTTTAAAAATACCTTAATATAATTTTTATTACTTTAGTGCGTTTTCAATAAAAACTTGACTTGATCTATATCATTTTTTTAAATTAAAATTTTTATATAAAAAATGTGTTAGTGAGTCAGGTACCCTCAAAATGTCCATAATTACTATTTAATAAACAATTTAATAGGAAGTATTTTGGAATTAAATTTTCAATTATGAGGGTCTTGTAAAAAATATATTTATTTTATGTAAAATCAGATTAAAATTCTATTATAATTAAATGCATAAACATAAATTTATAATAAAAATTATTAAAGTCTTGAATTTAGGTATAATTAATTTGAAAAATAACACTAATTCAAAATAATAATTATAAAAACTTTAGAAAATAAACAAATCTATAAAATATTTTTATAACTATTTCTAGAAAAGAAACTATGTTAGAAAATTCTGATTAAATATAACTTTTAATTTAAAGTGATAGTTAAATCCTTTTTTAATAAAAATATTTATTTATTATTCTTTTAGGTAATAGTATTGACATATCATTTCTTTAAGAGAATATAGGAAAAATTGCTTTAAAAGGCATTTTGGGAATAATTTACGAGCGCTTCCAGTTTAAAATCTATTTTATGTTAAAGTATCACTAATTAATAGCCTAAATAAAGATAAATAATATATATACAATATTAATTTTTAAATTTATCTAACTTATTATAATCATACAATAATCTAAACATTGTAATATCCAAACATAAAATTCTTGTATAGTTTAAAAGATTAATTTTAAGTTTTTAAATATGATGAAAATATTTTTATTTTCATTATTTTATAAACTAATATTATTATATATTAAAAGTTTATATAATAAAGGTTTTTAAAAGCTTCAGAAAACAGATATTTGGATGTTTCTTTTAATTTTAAATTAAACTTACATGTCTTTGAGCTAATAGTTCTCTTTGAGGGTGATGAAATTGATTTAGGATAGCAGAGATATCAAGCCACCTAAATTGATTGCAATAAGCGAATCTTTTATGTATTTATAATATAAAAAAACTATTAAAATTAAATTAATTCTTAATTTTTAACAAAGCAAAAAAACTAGAATTTAAACTTATGGTTTTTTTCTATCCTATAAATCCTTTATATATGTTGCAGAAATATAATGTGTTGGAAATGCCAAAGCACTGTGAAAAACATTAAAATAAACAAATTTATATTCGATTATAATTAATACAATTGTATTAGAACTATTACAAATTCATTATTTACCTGAAAAATAGTTTTAAAATGGTTTTATTCTATAAATAAGATATTTTTTATTTAATTATTTTTAATTTGAAATATAAAAACTATGTGTTTATATTACCCTATAATTAAATGCCTTAAAACTTTACAACAAAGCGAGAAAACTTATAGAGTCATAAATTAATATTCTTTTCATAAAATAAAAAATCTATATAAATAATAATTTATCTTAGAAAAATTACATTCTATGCAATAATTATTATAATTTGATTTAAAATTATAACTAAAACTACTGTTACAGCCTAGTCCCTAGAAGCTTACGATTTATTTATATAATAAAAATTAATTACCATAATTTATATATTAAATATAAATTAAAATAACATTTAAATAACATTAAAAATAATTATAAGCTTCAAGTTTATAATCTGTTTGATATTAATTTTAATTTAATCAGATAATATTTCTTAGGCAAATAAGAATTTATGAAAATAAAATTTAAATTTTATAATATTTTATAGTTTATTAAGTATTAAAATTAATCTAAAATCTTAAATGCAATTAAGATTAATAATATATATTTATTCCCTATTTCTGTTAGTTTATAAACTTATACATTAAAAAGCAGCTTCATACTACTGATAAATAAAACATAGCCTGTTTTTTAATCTAAAGTTTCGTACAATTTAAGGAAATTATGGCAAATTTTGTTAATGTCTATAGATCTTCAGTTTTAATAATATTACAGTAATCAAAGGTATTTCAAGCATTTTAAAATATTGCCAAAGTTAAAATTTATGTAAATATATTAATCAAATAACATAAATTAAATTAAAAAAAATCGCAATTTAAATCTAAAAATCACATACAAACTCGCTGAAGTAAATTAATTTAATATTAACTGATTAATTACAAAAGATGTTTAAATTTACATGCATATTAATAAATGGCAGCGTAAATCTAATATAATTCTCCATAACTTGAATAATTGCTTTAATGCACAAATTGTACTTTGGACATATTTATTCCTATGAATATAATATACTAAAAGTATAAATCTAAATTTCAAAATTTTATATAAGATAGTTAAATTTCGTCTAAATTTATAATTAATTTAATTTTATTCATAGGATAGTTTATATATATATCAATTATTAATTAAGCTTTTTAACTAAATTAATTGAAATTTATTAATTATTTTTTAAGCATTCAAAAAGATTATTATACATGAGAATTAATACACAATACTTTTACTTCTATAATAATTTTATTTTAATCAAATATCTTAAAATTCAAAGTAACTTTTATAAAATAATGAATTATTCTTTTTGTAAAAATGAAAATATCATATAGATTAATTATAAGATTTTGCAAAAATTTAATTATAATTAAAAAGTTTTACAAATAATTTAACATGAATAAATTTTTATTTTATTTAGCTTTTTAGATTACCAATATTTTTCAGTTTGAAATTGATTTATGTTTCCATTAATTTATGTATAATTTTAATTTACTTGTGCACTTTTAATCTATGCTTTACTTTTAATGACTTGAGAAAAATCGATAAAATCTATTATGATAAAAAATAACATTTATATTTAAAAAATATATTAATGTAAAGATTAAATCTAAGATTTAAAATTATTTTATATTTATACTATTATGTACAAGCTATTAATTTACTATGTATAAAATAAAAAAAATTTAAGATAAATAATGAAAAAATATTTTTAATTTTTGATATACAATTATTTTGTAATTTTGATATTATAATAAAAGTAAATATCTTTAAATTTTTTATCTAACATGAATAACTCATCAAAATTAAATATAAATTTCTATTTAATTTTAAATTTATTTAATTTTTTTTATAAATTCATTATTTTTAAAAGTTCAAAAGAAATTAAAGATGTAAAAATAATTTTCATTTATAACATTGTTTAGTTATCTATTGTAGTACTTTCAAATCAATTGGTTTTTGCACTATACAATAAGTCAAAATATAATGAAAATCTAAAAATAATATACTACTTTAATTCAAAAATAATTATTTTTCTACTTGTAATATTATTTTATATGAGAAATAAGCGTGATTTAATAAAGAAACTAATAATTGTCAGTATTTAAACTTATTTATTTTTGCAAATTAAACACATGTTTTATATTGATATTTTAAATTTATATATCGAAGTAAGTTCATAATTATTTATAGAAAAGAATTTTGTTTTTAATTTTAATTAAGTGTAAATTATTCCTAATATATTCAATATGATTAATTTTAAGATAATTTTCTATTTAAAGTATCAAATCTTTAAATATAATTTTCAAATTATAAAATTAATTATTTATCTTGGATTTATTAGAAAATAATTTCATTTTAATAAAAAACATAAGACAAAAGAATGAGATATGGTTAAATAAAAATCTAATACATAAGAGAAGGGCTCTATTGGTAAAAATATAAAATTTCCTGCTTGAGCCCATATATAATTTAAAAATCAATAATAATAATATTAATAACAATAGTTATAATAATTTTTGGAGAATCAAAACCCAAAACCCCTTTGTGAGGTTTATAAGTGCTTTGATTTTTAGGGTATAGTTGGGGTCTTATTGGGGTTAGTAGAGAAATTAGGCCAATTTGCAAAATGAGAAATAGATATTAGCGATATTTAGGGTCTATTTATGATGAGTAATATTTAGATTTACTGCTTAAGCTTAGGTATGGTACGAGTATTAATATAGACTAAGTCAAAACATAACTGAATTATGCACCTTTAGCAAAGCTTTTACACAAGAGTGCCTCAACTGTTAGGTATCTTTGCATGTTGGCTGTTTAACATTTTAATTCTAGTACTCGAAAGCAACCTGCAAGAAAATAAAAGCTCTCACAGCACCATATTGACTACCTCTGCGACTCGAAGACTTTGAAGTATTGGGTAAACTTTCCATTAGACTAGCGAGCTGTGGTATTTCATCGTACGTAAGTTTCCTGACATGCGTATCTCTCCTTAGACTATAGGCAATATTTAAAGAAGAAAGGGTATACTTTCAAGACTGTCAACAGAGTGAAGAGATTGATTGATTTTACAGTGCCATTTTATAGTAATAAATTAAACATTATATATGATTAAATGCAGGGGGGGGCTATTGATAATAACATTAAGTTCATACATGCTGATGAAGCTGTATTCACCTTCAACACTTTTATTAACAAGTCATGGTATAAGAAGTATGATAATATAGAAGTTTATGACTAGAAAGTGAAGGTTGTTACCCATGCAATTTTAGATGGTATTAGCGAAGATTCTGGTTTTGAAAGTTACATCATTCATCCTCGCTCTATTAAGCGAGAGTAGTATATAGAATTCTTGAACAAGCTAAGAGATAAATATAACGATTAAGAGATCATATTTTTTGTTGATAATCTCTCAGTTCATAAGATTAAGGAATCTAAGAAAGCTTTTGAAGAGTTAAACATAACTCCTGTATATAACGTTCCCTATAGCCCACAGTTTAAT
>ARYC01015747.1:0-10350 GCA_000711775.1 Oxytricha trifallax
GGGTTTTGGGGTTTTGAATGGTCTTCAGAGTATGAGTCGGGGTCTTCAATTAGAAGGCTCTAGAGATGCAGCCAGGAATAAATTTTAAGTTTAATTAATGTTATTAATTTTCTTAAAGACTGATCCTATAAATTTGGTTGCTAAATATGTACTAAATATTATAATTGAAAAGCAACTAAATTTTTATAATAAATATCTAGTATTTCAAATTTAAATTTAACTATAAAAAATTTCCTATTCAAATACAAATCATTCTTTTATTAAATTTTAATTAATTGTGAGATTTAGTAAATTATTCATGTATTTTGCTGCATTCATTCTTAATTATACCCCAATTTTTATCTTTATATAATAATATTCAAAGTTATTTCAGGAAATGTAGATATAAGTGTGAATCAGTAAATGTAAGTATAATTTTAGTTAAAAATATAAATATTATGGCAACTTGCATTATTATAAAAAACTAAGATATTTAATATTTCATCAGCACAGCCACTTATCTGATAATTACTTAAAAAAAGTATATAAGTTTATTAAATATGATAAAATGTTCAATCAAGTGAGGTAAAATTAAAAGCCACAAGAGTAAGGAGAACAGTCAGATAATGAAACGTTTAAACGATTTTAGACAATAATAGAGGTTAATGGGACAGAACTCATAATTAAAATAGAAGAAGTGATTTTTATTCAGATTCCATGCAATAAATCAATAGTCTAATGCAACAATAAAATCTATATTAAGTAAACACGGTCTTACAAACAGTCAAAGTTGAACCTTTGTAAATAATGATAAATTTAAAGGTTTATATATTTGCTTTTGAATTGAACAGATAAAGTATTAATGTATGGAAATCCAAATTCTTAAGTTATTAATGTGATAGAAGTGGCTAGTTGTTTTAGCGTGCCATGAATTATACAAATGATAGTTAAAGCAGATCAAACCTAAATAATTAGGTTTCACTATCAATGTCTGACAGAGGCAACCTAAAAAAATATAAAAAATTCAAATCTTTAGTTCATCTAATTATATATTTTTTAGTTAAGCATGCAATTTCGTCGACACTATCCATCGCACATATCTGATACAACATTTTATCAATGAAATAAACGATATACATTCTAATAAAAACTTGTTATCGCATTCTACAACAATCACTTTATTTTGTTCAATTAAGTATATGGGCAAGAACATACAATAAATTGAACTGGATAGATTTATTTGGTAGAAATGTAGAGTTCACTCATAACATTCAAAACTCGAGAAGAAGCAATGTTGACTCTCTTGATTTTGATGGCATTGCAAGCTGCATCACTCATTTGCTACTTCAACGTTATTTACAGAACAGATTATCAACACAAATAGTCTAGTTTGTCGATTTAGTCGATGATAATGATCCAGTCATGTTTAACTTATGCAATTTCTTAGAAACTTACAATGAATTTTAGTCTACCTTCATGTTTAATTGATGTTGTAGTGAGCATCATTCCTTTGGATAAAATGGTGAAGTAAGTTAAGATAAGATTGATAGAGAAGTAATACATAGTATGATATAGAAAATGACACGACAACTTCTTAAGAATATTGAACAGGAATATGATAAATGTGGGAGCAAATATAAAGTTATATCTAGAGAGGTAAGTTCAATGCATAAAGTAAATATAAATATATGGCATCTACAAACTCAATTTAAAATTCTTATTGTTTTGAAGAGAGATAGGAATGAATTATGCTAGAAAACAACTACTCAAGAATGTTAAAATTTGCAAATCTTAGGGTCAATAAATGTATCAGTTCAACTATATTTTAAGTCAAATAAAAGAATGTATAAATATATTTAGATCAACTTTAAACTCTTATAAAGAACTAGCAACTATTAATAAACTTATATAAAAAGTACCTATATAAATACGATGATTCTCAAGATAAACTAATCTTAATAAATAAAAAACCTATATGCTTAATGCAGTTTAATTAGAAAATCCTATAATTGAAGCAGTCCCAGATCAGATCAACTACATATTCATGCCTTAAATTTATGCCAATAAGAATATTAGCATTTAAAGGCAAGTATCAATCTAAACACCAATTTAATATTTCAATTATTTACAAATATTATAACAAAAGCCACAATTTTTATAACAAAACTAATTAAAATACATTTAAATTTAATTAAGTTTCCTTAGAATATACCTAATTTTCAACATTCTATCAGATTAGGCGGTATCTTAAATTTGAAGTTTAGTAATTATGAAAATAATTATTTGCTTAAAAACATAATACGACATTAGATTTGTGAACTTCAACCTATCCGATATTTTATTGATTAATTTCATTTCATTAAAAGTATTTGAAAAATTTAAAGATTGGTAATATAAATTATTCGCATATTTTATTTAATTAATGACAGCTTGATTTAATAACTTAATAAAGTGATTTGATTCTTACCAAATTTTGCATTATTATTATTATTATTATTGTAGGAATACATTCGATTTGGGAAAATGAATTAAAATTAAATTAATTAAATATTAAAAACATGGCAGTTATCAAATCCAAAGTGACTCAAAATTCAAAAATAAATGAATTCTACGGTAGATCCCGCAATTTTAGGTGGACTTTATTGCTGGCAATATTCCTGAATCATCCCAGGAAGCGAGATATTTTGGTTTTGAGCTAACTCCCAAAAATAGTATAATGGGTTTTTCTCGCTTGAGCGATGAGATAAATTCATTATAGCAATAACAACCACCGTCTCATTTTTAATGCGCTATCCAGAGAGTATAATATTGTTAAGGTTTAGAGACATTTTCGAAAAACATAACTGAAGTTAATTTATAATTAATTAATTTCAATTTTAATTCATTTTCCCAAATCGAATGTATTCCTACAATATTGCTTTTATACAGCCTTAAAAAATGGCGACTATGATATACTTTTCTCATTTTTGCTATTTATTTAATATTATATCAGATACTTTATTTGGTTTTTTAATTTTGATTGAGCATTTAATGCTATAAAATTTGAGACTTTTTGGATTATTGTAGGAGAAAGAGGCAATAACTGGTCTCTGTTGTCAATACTGCTGTGATTGTTATTTCTGATAATTATCGAGTCAAAGCTGCTGTCAACATCGTAGAGTTCTATGGAATCACCTTGATTACCTCTGCATCGTCGACGGAAAACCCAGACATCCTCTTTTAGTTGCCAAAGTCATCGTCTCTACTCTAGCGCTTCTCTGGCTTTTCATCGTCATTAAAACCCTGATTTATGAATTTGTCATCACTCCCCTTGATTTTATTATTAGCTGGAGGCTGATCTTAACTTTACGCATCTCGGAATTTTTGGTAAAGTTGTATTGAAAACGAAATCACGAACTAAAATTTGAATAGGGGACTTCCAGTAGTACCATGTACCGTGCAATTCTCCCTCAAAATATTTAGTGAGATGGAGTCTCTTACTCAAACAAGTGTCCAAGGAGCGGAGATAATTGAAGATCAATATATACCAAAGTCCATTTGAATTCCCATGTGATGGTTTTTGCCAATATTGCTGATAGTTTTAAACATGGAGAGAAAGTCATGTCTGTTAAACATGCAAATTCTTTAGGCTGATGCTTTTTTCCTCTAATGACTACGCGCTTTCCTTAATGTTGTAATGCAGAGTGCCCAAGCAGATTCTCCCATTATCAAAAGTATTTCAATGATGAGGAGTGCTATCTGAGATTAGGAAGCAGAGGAATCCTTAGACAGTTTACCATGCGCCCTACACTCGTTGGCTTCTCAACCAATGGAGTTCCGATCCACTCTGGTACCTTAGAGTTCCATTACGACTCCTTTGCAACGAGGAGAGCCCGCTATCAGATGTCAAGAGAGTCGAAGTTGATAAATTCTAAGGTAACAGTGAATTTAGGGCCTTCTCCCCCTTCTACCTTTGAGTCATTGCTTTAAAGAATTATTGCTGGATAAGCTCTCAAGTCAAAAGTCGGCTAAAGCCTTATTCCAGTTAATTTAAAATTAAATATGCAAATTGTGAAATCAGTCGTTTACACTGCATCCGTTGAAGATAAGCAGCGGATACCTTGGTTTTAATGATTAAGCAATCTCCATTGCCCTTATGTTGAATCAAAGATTCCCTCTTCAGTTGCCTCATCAACTGGTATGTGCATGATTCTCTTCCTAACTACTGGTACATGTATCATCCACATTATATAGCAAGGTCTCTATTTAGCATTTAGAGGTTGGATTTTAGGCCGATGCTGATTAGCCTCAGTCTGCGGTATGCACGTTTTATATAGTATTCTATAAAAGTAAGGTCAATTAAAAAAGTAAGTTCTTTAAAGACTAATTAAAAATCTAAACAGAATTCTACAAGTAGGCACACCTTCTTCTAGAAGGTTAACCTTCCGTAAAATCCTAATTTAGTACTTACATATTTTAGTTTGTAAAAATCAATTTTGACTTACCATAATTCTTTTAGGATCTTAAAAGTTAATTTTTCATGCCTTGAGTAGATTGCAAAGAAAATTGGAAGACAATTACCTTTAGTTGCTGTATTGGTAGATGTCCTCAAGCTTTCTTAAGCCTTTGTGCATCATTCAGATACATTAGAAATCATGGCAAGTTATTGAGAAAAGCAGGCTGCAGCATGTCGGATATCAGTTGTTACTACTAAAGTAATTAAGAGCCTGTTTTTATAATGTTGAAAAATTTCTAGGTAGTATCAAATCTAATTTAATAAAGCTGGTTTTATATTAATATTTATTCAACCTATTTCTATTTTTCAAATTTTTTTATTAATTTTACTGATTATTCAATAGATTTTTATTATATTTTCATAATATATTTTAATATTATGTCCATTTCCTTTAATTATATATAATAAAATCAATTAGAGCAATCTTAGTTTAATTACTTAGAGACAGTATTGTTTCAATATCAATAGACAGCATCAGGTTTTGTTCAGTTGAAAACATTAAAGACATTTATCAGGTATTTACAGATGATCCTAGTTATAATATAAACCTGGGTGTCTACTTCAGAATAGACAATTACTATATTTGAAATGAGAGAAGAGTGCAGAACATATAGGATTTACTTTTTTATGTGGGAATCATTTGGAAACTATTCCTTGCTATGATCTATTTATTTTTACTATAACTAAGCTATACCATTGTTGTTTCATTAATCATGATAAGACTTTACTATTTTGTCGATTGGAAAGTATAAGAAGAATTGGGCTCCAAAGAAAGCCTTAAAACTAAGGAAAATTTAAATGAGAATCAGACTGAAAGTAATAACAAACAATGTAATGACATTAGATGTGCAGATGATAGTACACATTTAACCAGGTCATTTGTCATAATCACAAGAAACTCTTCAATATACAGAACTAAGATCAATACTTAAGAAAATAGATGATGAGCGCTACATTTAAAACTTATTGCTTCAGGCAAATGAGTTATTTAAGAATGAGAAGTCAATAAAAGAAAAAGACGTGTAAAGTATCTTGTTTGTTTTGGGGTACAAAAAATATATAAATACGATAGTCAATGATTTGATCTACAAATTTGGAATTTTATGGTTATGCTATAAGAAAGTAATGTGAAGAAGGCTTAAAGTTCTCGAAGAACTGAGGGACAGCTTAAAAACGTTGATAGAGAAGCTAGATGCAATCGAATATACTAGATTTATGAGGTACTTAAAAACAATGATGAGTAACTTGCAAAAATGGGTGAAATCTATAAATTGATGTAAATGAATATGGAAGATAGTAAAAAGCTTAACGTTTTTAAAATAAGTTTATATTTTTGTAAAATTATTTTCCTTGATTGTTAATACAAATGAAAGCAAAATGCTTAAATTAAATCGAATAGGAGGAGCCAGAGCAAGTCTCCACTAGATATGTGAAACAGTTTTTATGCGTTAGAGAATTCAAATATTTAGCTGATAGAGTTCTAATTAACTCGTACACATGAGGAATAATCTCTCACTTATATAGACCTTAGTGAAGTCATTTGTATCCTAAGAAAAACAAAATATTGTGCAACCTATTATAAAAGTTGTAGCAGCTTATTATCTTTAAGAGTAAAGGTATCCAGAAATGGATATTGATTCAAGACTTTAACTTTGGAATTCTTAGAGCAATCTTTTGATAATTGAAGACAAGAATGAGATATTTATCAAAGCAAACGGGAGAAACATGAATAAGAGAGCAATAATAACTTTGAGAAGTTATAAAATTTTGAATATATTAGAAAGAATTTAAATATATTATATTATATTTCTTATAATAGAATAAAGTGAATTGTTTTAAATTATAAATTATAAAGGATTGTAATATTATGAATAAAAAAATGTATATCTAAAGAAACAATTTCATCATCGTTATCATCATCTTCATCAGGTTACCTTTTGTCATTATGTTTCTTTTCTGATACCAATATGTGAGGAGTGTTCAGTCATCTTCACCTTCTGCTCATTTTCACTTTTAATTATTGTTAATTTATCATTTATAACAATCCAATTTATTAAAATAAACTATAAATCACATCCAAATGACCCCAGAGATGATATCAATAAAGATGTGGGAAATTTTAAAGAAAAAGGGAACTAATTATATAGAATTAATTCGATAAATTTTAATGAAATAATAGAGATATAAATAATTTAGAACTACTAGAGGTAAAATTTTTAGAAACAACTTGACTTTTAAACTATTTAATGTAAATTATTATTACACAGGTTTTTATTTATTAATAAAAAAGAAATGAATAGCAAAATTCTATATCAAAACAGCTTATTTTATTAATGTATAAGATCTTTTGAGCAGAATAAAGATAAGTTCTTCATTTTTAAGCTAAAAAGTGAATATAAACTTAAATGGAAGAGATTGCGGGAGAAACTGAGGATTGAAATTTTGGGTATTGAGGCTGGCAAGTGAAGAAATGGCCACAGAAGCATGCATATTCAACTCCAAATCAAACTGTGAGTTATGATATATAATTAGTAGATTTAATTATTATTTGAATATTAATAAATTCGGAATGTAAATTAGTTTCACACATGCATCTTAAACTTTAATCACACTTTATATCATTATGTCTCGAGAAGGCTCACATCTCCAGGCCTTTGGTGACTTTCTGGTAAAACTTGTATCCAATGGTATTTTCTAAATCCTTTAATGTCGATATTTTCTGCCCTCACTGTTATGAATCTTTAATTTAGTCGCTAAGTCTCTAGTTGCTTCTCTTTTTTCAAAGAAGTTTCTCTATGTCATGAAGCTATCTTACACTTTGGTTGTCAACTGATCTCAAGCGCTGCCAGAAGGCCGCTTCGTTCTCGCAGTCTTAGATAAATATGCAAACTCTTGATTATCCTTAGCTTCTACTTCCTCTGCCACTCATCTACTATAGCTTTCTCTCGGAGCTAACAGAGCATGCTATAATCACAAACGCATCTCTTGAAATTGGTATTACAGCCCACACTGTCGATTTCTTTCATAAGCAAAATACCTGCTTCATTTTCTTTGATTTACCGCATGAATTGCTTCTCCTCAGTAAGATAGATGTGATACTTGCTGCTCTTCTGTAATTTGAGTTTTAGCTCCTCAAAATCACATGATTTGATGATGATTATAAGGGGCTCTCTTTTATACCTCCTCATTACCTCAGATAAGAGTGATTACTATAAATCAGCTTTGTCCTTAGAGAGTATTAATTCACATTGATATTAATCTATAAGTTATTATTGGAAAAGCACCTAGGATTGAAAACTTAATATTTAGGTATCTTAATAGTCTCTTCAACAACTACTGCGTGATGCTTTGTGAATGTTGATGAGACCTAAAAGACTTTTTTGTTCGAAAATTGCCAGAGCCCAGATATCACATTACCAAGAGAAAAGAATGAGCTGTTATCGATTTTAGTATCAAATTCGTTGAGTAAAATAATTTCATCTTTGTATGAATGCCTGTTGTATGTCACTATGTCAACAACTCGAATATCTTCTTGGATGGAGCCAAGTATTTCATCTTTCTAATTTTGCAAGTTCTCATTGGGTTCAATAATTGTGATTTTTAACCCTTCAACGAATAGTAGTAAGCAACTAATGTCTACATCCAGGTTTTGCCTAAACCTGTAGGCATGTCTACTTTAATACAGTCTTAGTTAGCACTGATAATCAAGCTTGCAATTATTGCTTAATATTGTGAATGTTAATAGACTCGTTTTAGAATTTTTGCATATTAGAAAGCCTGATAATCTCTTCTGGATCATTTAAGCCTTAAATATTATTACTAAGGCTAAGCTGCTCAACAACTTTTGGAGTATCTACAACTAATCTTGAATCAGTAATGGAAAGTTCCCTTGACTTGGCCTTAACTGCATTCTTAATCCATTCTTATTCATCATCTTTTAAGATCGTCTCTATGCTTGACAAATTGTCAAGTATTAGCTTGGACACAACTTGTCTTTAGCTTAGTGTTGAGAGCAGCCTCGTTAAATGTTGACCCTCATCTTGTTAGATCTTTATTTTTCTTGTCAATGTGATTGCAAGAAGCCGCTCATCGTCTAGAAAGCAACCAATTTAGACATGATACCCTGCCACTAAAACTTTTGAGGTTTCTCGCATATTATTTTAGCTTCATCAGCTGTGATACCAAAAGATTGTAGAGCCTGACTAAGAGAGAGAGAGCAACTCTTCCTAACTCCAGTTAAGTCCCGTGATAAGGTTGGGCTTGATTAGCATGCTTAATTTTATAAGGGCGGTACTTGCTTGCAAGAGATTATCTTAAAGTTTAATTAATATGCTTTTTATCATAGTCTCGAAATAAGCAAAATCTTCATGTTCAATAAAGTCAAAATCTTCACTTGAGTCTAGGTAAGGTGCCAGCATCTTTAATAGCAGCCAACTTTCAGATTTGTATTCCTGTTCTTTTTTAGCTAGAAGTAGATTCATCACCACAACCGCTTAAGGTAGTAAATGTCCAAATGCTTACGCTAAAGAAAAAGCTCATAAACCTCATCTTAAACTTTAGTAGCTTGGTGATGGATTGCAATTGTTAGCAACTTTTTGTGTTCTAAAAGGAATTTTTTCACGAGCTAGTTTTGTTTTTGAGAAGGTGTAGTGGTATAGCTCTCTCCAAAACCGCCAAAAAAACCCGCGAATAAAACACGGTGAAAATTAAAACATAATATTAAAATGTATTTTATTTTTCCTATTGTGACATTTATCTAATTTTGAGACTCCTGCATAAGCCTTATCTCAAATAACTCTCTTATTCTCTAGGAAATTTTTGATGTGATAGACTTGTGCGAAACATATGGCGATAAATGCCAATGACTCAAGTGCCACCATATACAAATTGTATCTACTGTTGTCCTCTACAGCATCATTATGAGTGTATTATCTGTAGCTGGAGAATTTAGCTTCCATGGAAATATGACGCAAATCTGAGAAGATAGTCTTGAGGTATTAACGAATGCTGCGAATATCATCATCTTCCACCACACCTTCTTGGATCAAAGCTTGTTCGGAGTCTGAGAGTGGTTGGTTGTCTAGTGATTCTTTAGTTCCATCTAGAAGTTCATTTAATTCGTCATTGCCTGGAGTGTGGATTGCTAAAGTCACATCCTTAGTTCCTCTTCTGTCCTAAATTAACAAAGCGTGTCAAAAAATCAATTGCTAACAAGTTGAATAATATACATACCTTCATATTTGAGAAGACAAAGGTGTAAGTTCCTGGAATTGTAGTGTTAAATCTAAATATACCCTCTTCTGCCTTTCTTCTACTGAATACTACTTTATTGTTGGGGTCAAGTACAAAGAAATCAATGAATTTATTCTTTCCATTAGACTATCCCACGAAATATGCTCCTCTAATGTATATTGAATCTTATCCCACATCTTCATAAAAACTCTAAACAAACCATTTAGACCTTTATATTTGGAGTAATTTATCTTCATATTATTAGCTATATCTATTACATATTCTTACCACTTCTTGCTTAGGTTCTATAACAATAGTAGTCATATCTTCAGGTACGAAATCATGCATATATTACTCCCATTCCTTCATGAGCTGAGCATCTTCAACGCTATTATTATCTTTAAGTGTTGCATCTGCTGCGATTTATTCTATTTGATCTGGAGTAACACCTCTGTCAATTTGCACGTTCTCATTGTGATTGGGTTCTGCTACCTGTCCAAAAGTAAACAAATTCTTTGAAGTTAATAAAACTAAAACAATAAGTGAGATTAGGGAAAGAGTGTAAGATTACCAAGGGATAATAAAAGTGCTTTCATTATTTTTAATATTCTACTTTAATTATAATTACAATTCAGATTATACAA
>ARYC01015748.1:0-10132 GCA_000711775.1 Oxytricha trifallax
ATTGAAGCCAACGATATTAATTTTTCTCCCACACCGGGTTAGGGTACTGAAGCTACCACAGCGAAAGGATAGGGATTACGTTTCCTAGCAGCGGTGGGACCGGTAAGCGTTTTTCTCCAGCTTCTGTCACTCTGGTTGAATTCTACGAGCTCTGTCGTCCAGGTTATTCTGTCGAAATCTTGATTTAGGAGGAGTGATAGCAAGATTGTTTTTTCAGAGTTTTCTACTTCATGACTGCCACGTCAATTCTCTCAGATACGTCTACGCCACGACTAAGATTGATGGTTTGATTTTAGTATTAAACAGTGATATGTTAAAATTTTATTGATGATAATAAAATTAATTAACTAAATAGACCTTAATTGTGTTAAAATTTAAAATGAAAAAGCTAGAAGTAGAACAGGTTTAAATTAAATAACTACTTATGTGAAACCATGAGAATATTAATTAATAAAAGATGTCACACACACTAATAAATATAATCAACCATGATACTTTAATCTAAATCTATAAATAATCATTATTACAATTAAAATTTATTCTAATTGAAATAAAGAACGATAATTTTTGCTTATATTATTTTTAATTTATTTAAGATTGAATTTTTTTTGATAAGTAAGAATTATTATTAAATGAACTGCCATTCTAAAAGTGAATAACTTCCGGTAACATATAATTTAATTCTTTTATTGAGTGTAATTCTTTCATTATAAAATTAAAAATAAGTGACTAATTAAGCAGATTTATATAAGAATAGTTCAAAACCATTCAAGCTTGAATCTCAATCAAGCTGACAAACAATTAGTTAAAAACTATTCAAGATAAGTTAGAAGATTTCAACAAAGAAGTAAAAATATAAGAATGCATGCAGAATATTGAGGTCAAAACGACTAAGAAAAATTGGGATGCTATTCATTAAAAATTCCATTTTAACTCAAAATGAAGATCTACCAAAATATATAAAAATTTGTGCGCTTTGCTAAACTTATTAAATACATGAGTAAATAATAGCATCTATAATAAAAGCCGTTTTTCTAGATATTTGAGACTAGTGAAGAATTTAAAAGGTTTAAGCATAAAACTCTCTCGACAGGAAACAATATTTAAGTATACAGATTTGTTCATAAATAATCAATGAAATTAATAATCAAAAGCAAAAGATTCTTTAAGAAAGGTTCTAAACCAACATAGTATAACTATTAAAAAAATTAAAAAAAGGCAAATAAACAGAAAATATATAATTAACTTATAAAATTTATCTCACTCATTAAAATTAGCCAACACAATATTGTTTTGGCATAAAAATTATTGACAAATTAAGATACACTATTAAATAGTTTAATTAGAAACATATTTAAATAAAGTTTCAATGTTTTTTAAAATTTAAATAAATTATAAATAAGTACAACTAAAACAGAGTAAAGATCAGTTAGCAAACAAGTAAAAAAAATATAACAAAAATGAAAGCCTCATATTGTAGAAATACATTTGAATTAGGAAAATTAAATATAATTATATTAATTATAAATCAAAATCGTGGCAGTTAAAGTTTGCCAATTTGAACAATATTGGGCTCATTCGATAGAGAATTCAAAATTAGCTAGACTTTACTATTTGCGGTACTATTTTATCGCATCCCTGGAGCGAGATAACTTGACTTTAATTAAACGCCTCTAAATTCATTAAATTAAACTCTCACATTAAAGTCGAGTTATGTCGCTCCAGGGATGTGATAAAATAGTACCGCCAATAGTAAAGTCCAGCTAATTTTAAATTCCCTATTGAATGAGCCCAATATTGTTCAAATTGGCCAACTTTAACTGCCACGATCTTGATTTATTATTAATTTAATTATATTTAATTTTCCAAATTCAAATGTATTTCTACAATATTATATTCAACAATCACGCAAAAATCTCATAGCAAGTAGCTTGAATTTAATTATAATGAAATATAATTACAAGGAAAATTCTACAAAATTATCAACATTAGTAATGAATTAGAATAATTATATATAAGCTGATGATATGCGAAATTTATTGTAAAAGGGCTAAATAAAATAAAAAAGGAAAAGGCATCATCATGCTAAACTCTATAAAACTAAATTAATAAAAGTCTAAAATTGGTAAATAAAAAAGCATGCAAAAAAAGGAAAATAAAAAAAAACAAAATAATCATTTGAAGTCAAAGTAAATTAATGAACATCAACAATAATTAAAACAAAGATGTATCTTCAATTAATAATTAATATTTAAATATAAAAAATATTTATATGGTTTAAGCTGTTGTGATTAGTTAAGTAGTGGAAATTTTGTTGATCACATACAATAAAAATAATTATAATATTAAAAATCCTATTTTTAATAAAAAAATTTCCCTGTTTTTTATTATAAATTTAAGAGCTATATATAATACTTTATTAATTTAGATTAAAATCATTAAAAAATTTAAAATGTATTTAACCTTTAATTAATTATAACAAAATATGTAAAATGAGAATTAACTATTTTTGAAAAAATATTAAACAAATATACATGAAAATCAAAAAAATAAACAAATTCAAAATTAAATAAATATAAATATCTAAGTAACAAAAGAAATTCATTGAATAGAAAAGAAAAAGATTAGTAACTCAAAATAATATTATCTATAAATTATAGTGCAAATTTTATTTAAGCTGCATTTTAAAGACGAATCTATTTTTTATAATATTGTTTCATACTAATTGATAAATTGTGAATTATACCGACCCTAAAAGCAAAAGTTTTATATACAGTGGTAAATTGTGCAATTTTAAGATCTTCGAAGTTTTCAAAAAATTGAATTGATTTTTTTGTAATTATGGCAAAATTAGATGTTGCTTTTTGAAGGCCTTGCTGTGCGATTCATTGCTTCATAATTTAAAGAGGAATTTTTAATTTAAATTAAATTATTTTTTTGGAACATTGAAACGAGTTTTCAATTAATTACTTTTGGTCCAGAATATTTTCTTTAAGTTAAAAAACTGACATCTGCAATAATAGAATTGACCTTCATAATAACATGTTAAAGAGAGAATTAAAAAAATACAAATAAGTTATAATTTTCAAGAATGCAATGAGATTTGGCCACAGATTTTGTCATTCTTAGGTAGCTCTTAATTTGTGAAAAAATGTCTTTAACCAATTTTATAAAAATAATTGCTTATCAGGGGTACCAGTGATCAAAGAATATTTATTTTCTAAAATTCCCACTTATAGATTTTACCCAGTACAGCAATGGTAAAGCTTTAAAATCTAATAAATATATAACTAATTTTAATTTTTTCTTTTAAAGTGGATAATTTGAAGTTCATTTAGATAACTTGAAATGAGAGTTTAGGAATTTATAGGAATTAAAAATGTTAAAAAATTCATTTAAAAATAATGTAAAAATTCCAAAAAAAAGATTAAGTTTATAAAAAATTAAAAAATTTTGGTCATTAATAATATACTCTTAGTCGCAGATAACATATTTTAAACTCAAATTTAGAATTCGTTAAATTTATTTTTATTTTGCTTAAGATTACCATTTTTCAAATATTCTTTTTATAATTATATGATGGATTCGTTAAAATGCTCTTTATATTTTATTTTTGCTTATTATGATCACTCTATGAATCTGATAATTTATAGCCCAAAATTAGGTTTTTATTCTTACTTAATATTAAAAAAATTAGACAAAAGGAAATTTAACTTTTTATGAAAAAAATCCAAAACTATAATGAATTAAATATAACTAAATATAATTAGATTTAATACAGATTAAAATTTATTCAAAGAGTAAATAAAGCATTTTAGGTTTGATAATGTTTTAATGAATTTCTTAACATTTTATAAGCAATTTATATATATATATATATATATCACCATTCTTAAATTAATTCTATTTAAGTAAAGGCATATAGGTTGACTTTAAATTAAATTCATATCGATTAATCTGTAAATTTGTTTAATTTTATGATATTATAATTAGTATAATATCTTGCGGAAAGTGTAAATTCTACAACTAAAAAGACTCGTCAAACTTAAACTTTAATTATAAGCAGAATTATAATAATACTGATGTGATTTTTTTTTAAAAGTAAATATTTTACAAGATTTTTATATTTTTACGAAGAAGCTTAGATTATAAATTACATTTAGAGAGTATTTGAAACTTATCAACCAATTTAACCTTTTATCTTTAATATAATTATTAGTTCTGTAAATTTATAAATTTTAACAACTTTTAATTTTGAATTATATATAATCAATAATATTTTCTTTTTCTTAATGTTTTCCTTAAATTGTATATGCTTTATCTTTTTAATAGATCAAGTAGTATTTATTATAGGCTCAAGTAATAAGCTTTTAATTAATCATGATTTATAAAATTTTGTCTATACTTAATTTAATTAATAATTTTAAGTCTTATCATAAAAATGCCGAAAAAATTCAACTCTGCTACCTTTCTAAAACTCTAAGAATATGTTCGCATTCTTCGCAATGGCCGATTTCATAGCAATACATAGGGTAAGCCATTGTTCACCTAGAAAGCTATAGCTAAGGTTCTTGGTACTTCTGAAGGTTTGTAAAGGATGCGCTTAAATAGGAGAGGAAGATCATGCCTATAAGAGGCTCATAGATATAGAAAGTTAAGAGGGGCATCTCTTAAAAACACATACAATATCTCACAAGTGATTAGACGCTTTAATCATGGAAAGGGTACTCTTTATAAACGAGGTGTAAAATATTCCATAAATAGTACCCTGAGGCCAGACTGACTTAGTCATAACTCCAGTACTTGTACAAAAGATTTAAAATCAAGTACAAAGTCATGAGGACCACCTATAGACTGTCACCAGCAAAACTTAGATAAATTAAATAAACTAGAATAGAGAGGTTCTAATAACTCCTTGAGTGCATAGAATGTGGGAAAAAAGTTATTTATATTGACGAGATTATCTTCAAGCCATACTAAGTCTGACAGAGATCATGGGCTAAGCCAGGTTAGAATTAGGTATTACGGAGGAAGGTCTAAAGCTTAACACCATAGCAGCGGCAGTTGCCATAAGTATGGATCGTGGACTTGAAGGGTATCAAGTTAAGTTAAAGTCTATAAGACAGGTTGATTCAAAGGCTATGATTGAGAGGGGCGTTCAATAAGACAAGAGGTATAGTTGTATTCTGGGACAACCTTAGGTCCCACCATAGTAAGATTGTTCAAGAGCAAATCAAGGCCTTGAAGTGGGATTGTATATTTAACGCGCCATACTCGTCCGAATTCCACTGCATCGAGGAGGTGTTCTCGCAGGTTAAAAAGTTATACAAGGAGAAGGTTATAGCGCATGACTTTAATTTGAGCGAGGTATAGCATCAAGAAATAATAAAACCATAAATGGTTCGAAATGTTATTCAAAGGGCCATTAATAAAATGCAAAACTATTAAAGCTAAGCCTAAGTTCACTCATACTGAATTCAATTTCAATTGTCTTGGTCAAGATCATTCCATTATCTAGTCCTCTGGCTTCCGTTTGCTACTTGAGTCTTAGATCATATTCTACTGATGAGAGTGCGAGCTATAGGTTGCACTGCTTTAGGCCTTTAGCTTGAATTCAGAGAATGGGTCTGATATTTCATGGTAGCTAACGCTTTTATTTATGCTGCCGGGGTTTTGATTTATCTTTGAGAAGAGACAAGGCTTTGCCTTTTGACTCTATACTTAAGTTAATTATAAATAATATTTTACTCGAGAAGTATGGCTCCGACTATAGGAGGTTGAATACATCCTCTCGAATATATATCTTTTTTTTCTCTTCCTCTAAGCTTTCACTCTTGTTCCTTGTATTGTTAGCATGTTTTACTAGCGTTTATACATAGTTTGGCCATAGTGTAGCTAGCACCCCATAGAAGTACCTTCTCTCAGGAAGTATTTAATAGTCGGGGTAGTAATTCATGAATTTCATTATTCCTGAATCATCTTTAACCTGATCGAATATATTTTTACAGAAAGTTCCTCATAGTATGGAACGTTGATAAGTATGACATCACTAGTCTTAAGAAGGTCTTTACGGCCCGTAAGGAAGTCTTTTATAAATCTCATGGTAACATGTTCGTCTTGTGGCATGAAAAACCCTCTATAGCTGGTTAAAAAAATAAAGTCTTACTGCTAAACTTTAAGAATTTTATCCAATCACTCTTAGATTTAAATTTGCTTTCAAATTCTCGAGCGTCATGTCCCTAAACTGGCGTGTTATCCATAGTCTACAATATAAATAAAATAATTATGATGAAAAAAGAAAATTAATTTATATTTCTGTTTTTAAGTTTTTGATTCATGAGGAGATCCTATATCTCCCTATAAATTCATTAAAACCTTATTAAAAAGGTACTGACCAGAATTTAGTTTTTGAAAAGTGTTATATTATCTTTAATTAAACATTAGGAATACTTTATATGATTACTTAATTATTTATTTTATTTAATTGATAATTTATTTATAGTATAAATGGAGATTATGGCAGTCCATGGAGGACCTAAAGATTATAAAAATATTATGACTTGTAAATTTCGTTTATATAATTATTATTGACATAACTTACCATTTTAGAAGATTTGAGCAACCATAAAATTCTGTTTATAATACTTCGGTCAGCTACAAAAAAGTTATGAGACACATTGGATAAAGGTAAGTCAAATAATTAAGCTTAAAATAATGAAAAAATTATGAATTTATCAGGGATTTTTAGACTTGGTAAAGCCCATAGCTTCTCAAAAAGTTTTAAAAAATTCTTCTTTTATATTTTTAAAATAATCTAATTTATTACCATGCACTCTATTGATGACAGAGAACTCAATTATTTTTACTTTAAAAAATTTCAACAATAGGTAAAAATTATCCCATTTTTTTGGGTTTTACATTATTCATTTATCTTATTTTAAAAAGTTAAATTATTATAAAGTTGCTAAGGTGCATGGAACTTCCTTCCTCTATAACCTTATGTTAAAACTTGTTATATATTGCTTTTTTATTGTAACTATAATCCCTATTATAATGAAGTATGAGTATAAAGAAACAATAAATTTATTAATTATTTTTGTAGAATTATATGACTTCAAACTATGGATAAACATCTCGAGCAAACAAAAATCAAACCCCATAACCCCTACCAAAATTTGTTCCTAAATCTTTGCGGAAAAAACAGGCCTCCTAAATTTTTGCGGATGAACATTCAAACCTCTGAAGATACAACGGCATAAATAAAATCAAAAAAAGAGTACTTCCCAAATATAATATAATAAACCAACGATGGAAAGAAAATCCAAGCTTCCTATAATAAACTTAGTGTAGGAGTTTAAATGCTAATTCTGTGGATCATTGCATGATAGCTCAGGGTCCTTGAGTACTCACATCTCAAATTATCACAAGCTAGAAGCCAGGACAACAAGGGATAGCGAGAATTTGTTGAAAAAGACATGCAATGGATGTGGCAAAATATTCTCAAGGAGCAACGACTGCAGTAAACACGAACCTCTCTGCCTTTAAAAACACCATAAGACCAAAGCTATTTAGAAAAAGAAATAAGAAGATAGTAAATAAGGTTTCCCTCAAGGACCATGCATCGCTCAAGTAAAGGTTTTTAAAGGTTATGAGTTAATGCCTCTTCAGAGAAAAATCAAAAAGCTAGAGAGAAAAATCAAAAAGCTAGAGAGAAAAATACATACAGATCCAGTAGTATTTGATGGCGACGTCAGAGATCATAAGATGTGGGAGGAAATAGCAGCCGATGCCATAAAGAGATACAAAGATCTTTACGAAGTAGTCTTGATGGACCCCGCTTATAGAATTAAACAAGGAGTACCCTACCCGACCCTGAGTGATGAAGAAATACTAGCACTACCAATAGAAATAGTTTAGAAGCGTGGCATATTAATACTCTGGTTTGTCAATTAAAAGAAAGATCTTGCGAGAGAGTTCTTAAGAGTACATGGGTATGACGAGGTGGAAAAGGGAGAGTGGATAAAGATTACAGCTAATTTAAAGCTTCACAAAGGCTCGGGAATGTATGCAGCTCACAACAATGAAAGTTTCTTGATAGGGAAAAGGGAAATGTCTCAGACATTATGAGGTACCATGTCACAGATAACGTGCTATTCGCAAAGACTGGAAAGCATTCGGAGAAGCCAGAGTGTATTTATGATTTCATCTAATCAATGGCCCCGGATTGCCTCAACTTGGAGGTCTTCGCAAGACCCAACAATGTCAGACCAGGCTTCACTTCTTTTGGCAACCAACTCAGGGCATCTGTGAGATGAATGTGTGGCACATGAATAATTAGTTTAAGTCGTAGATTAAGTAATTAAATTAATATAGTTTTTTCATTATAAATCATAAATCCTTTCCGCCTTGGTTTAGCACTAGTAGCAGTTTCATCAGTATTAAATATTTACAAATCCCTTGATTTGGCTATTAAACTATGTTTTTATCTTTCTTTATAAAGGTCAGTGAAAGAAATATATGAATTAATTTCAATTAATAATATTCTATAAATTCTTTTTAATTATTAGAAATTTATTTAAAATATAATTGAATTGCAGGTATGAATTTGAATTTAGAAAATTAGTTATTATCAATAAATTAAATTATTAAATTTGTGGCATTTATTTTCTGGAAACATTGACAATGTGGTGCTTGTTTGATATAGTATTAAAAATTACTTTGACTTTACTATTGGCGGTACCCCTCTACACATTCTTTGAGTGAGATAGCCTCACTTTAATTTGAGCAATCAAATCAACTAAAAAAATCACAAAATCAAAATGAGGCTATCTCACTCAAAGAATGTGATAGAGGGGTACCGCCAATAGTAAAGTCAAAGTAATTTTTAATACTATATCAAACAAGCACCACATTGTCAATGTTTCCAGAAAATAAAATGCCACAAATTTAAAAATTTAATTTATTGATAATAACTTATTTTCTATATTCAAATGTATTCCTACAACAATTAAATTTTTTTATATAATTAGAAATTTAAATCTCAAATAAAATCATTTTAAATGTAAATTTTCATCCTCTTAATTTTATTAGCTAGCATAGAAATTTGAATGGCGAATAAGTAGAAATGAGAATTTAACTGAAAATAAAAGGGGTTAATTGAAATTTTAATCACTAAAAAAATATTAGAAGCAGGCAGAGATTTTGATTTTAATTATAATTTTTATTTTAAAAAAAATATTCTACTTTTACCTAAATCTCTTAGACGTAACTACTGGAGTAAAGATTGAGTATATTCCCAGAATAAGTGGCTTAATTTTAATATGAAGATTAAAGTTTTTTCCTAACATGTTATTTATTTTATAGGGAAGGATTTCCTCTGCACATATATATTTTGAAATAATTATGTAAATTACCGAATATTTGGCTAATATTAAAAATCTAAACAGAAATATATAATATAAGTTAGCAATTTAAATCCTGAGTATAAATTTAATAGTTTAATTAATGAAAATAAGTGTGATCCTCTAATTAGGTCTTATAAATCGTCCCATTAAACAATTATGAATTAATTTTTAATAAAAATTTCATGATTTAAATCTATACACATCTTTTTATTAACAGCATTTTTTAAAAATAAAATTGAATAAATAAACCCAAATGCTGATAATAGAGATGACTTTATAGATTTAAAACAAAAGAAATTGTTTAAAAATAATGTATATGGGCTTATGTGGGAGGATTCTACTAACATTCAGAGAAGATCATTATTATTTTTACTTATTAAATTATTAAAAATATAAACTTATGACTAAAATGATTTACTGCATATTTTATATTCATGTTTAGATTCATATAATCAGTTGAATATTCAGAAATTTACTTATTCTACCCTATTAAAATGAGGTAGTAAAAGAATTATAAAAAAATGATATTTATGTTAAAACCATAAAAAATACATGAGTAAAACTCAATTGATAATTTAGATAAGAAATATCTGTATTCACGTAAAAAGCTGAGAAAAGATTGAGTTTAGGACTTCATAATGAAACAATTCCACATGCAGTGGAAAGTTATTCGATAAAAACTTATTTGGATTAGATCTTTATAAATGTAGAAACATTAAGTATTTAAA
>ARYC01015766.1:0-16600 GCA_000711775.1 Oxytricha trifallax
ATTTGGATTAGCATCATCATTTGAGATTCATGATTTAACCAATGTAAGGAAATGTTTCAATAATTTAAAAAAATCTTTTACTTTTTTTAACTTTTTTTAGATTCAGCAGGAAGACAACAGAGGGCAGCAGGAGCAGTAGCAGCATCAGCAGCTCCTCTAATAATTAATCTAAGGTAAGGGAGGCTTAGGTAGGCCTCGTTGATTATTAATCAGCATGATGTGATAACCCAACCCATGATGTAATAACCCCCAAGATTTGAAACAAAATCTTCAACTTTTTTCTAGGATTTATAGGATTTAGGTTCAGCAGATGAAGCAGAGATTCAGAGATGTTCAAGCAGATCAAGGACCAGGCAGCAGATAGTGATTCAGAGATTTCAGCAAGATTCAGCAAAAATCAACTAGCTTCTACTTAAAAGTAAGTAACTTTAATTATCTTAATTTTACTATAGCATCAACTTCAGCAGATTCAACATACATTAGGGTGGCCACCATTTAGTGATTAGTGTGATTAGATTTATATCATCAACTTTAGGTGTTGATTCTGTCTGTCTTCTACTTATATTTTATACTAGCTGGTCTGAGCTCAGTTTATTGCTGAGCGAGGGCTAGCTTTTTAAACTGGCTAAAGTATTCCTATAAATACTTTGATTTTACTAAATCTCTAAATTATCTTCAAAGATGTTGATTATCTTAAATCTTGTTTGATTTTAGGAAAATATGATTATTGAGGAAGTATTAAAGTTTAGTTCTTTCCAAAAAGTTGAAATAGTAGTCTCTCTTAGTTCAGTTAGTTTAAACTATCTAAATTCTAAAATAAATTCTTAAAACTTACACTTTTTATTTCTATAAGCTTTTGATGTCGTCTTGTGCAAGCCCAAAACCCAAAACCCCTTGGCCCTAATTTTGTAAACATGTTTTCGTTTTTGATAATTGATTTGACTTACCCTGTAATTAAACCAAAAGTAAGTAGTGGTTCTGGAAAAGTTCCACTCAGGCTCTGTAATTCTGCTCTATCTCCCACTCATCCTCAGCCTTTTTGCCTGGCACTCTGTGCAAGTTAAGGAATGATGTCAACTTACTTGTGCTACTTCACGTTTCTCTGCCCGCCCTCCCTCCACAAGAAACTCACCATGCCAATTAGTGCTTCGCACAGTTGCTGGCCTATCTCCGATCCTCTACAAGAAAAGCTAGGACTTGAGTGAGGATCAAGTTGGCTGTACTTACCAAGCAAGCAGATTGCCAATTGAACAGTAGGTGAAGTAAGGACTTCAAGCAGCTTACACCAGCTGCTTCATCTGCAACGCAGATCCAAGTCTTCTGTATGCTGTTTAATGGTATAGGGTATGCTTACAATTGTAGCCTGGATGTAGCACTAATCGCAGAGTGCGATGGCCAAGTGTCGAAAGTTGTTGTAAGTACTGTAGCATCTACACTACTAGAACCATCACACTCCTCCATTTCCCCAATGCAGACATGGCAGGCTTCACCAGCGCATAGTAGTAGTCGGCTAATAGCTTCAGCAGTGAAGCAACATCAGCTCAGCAGATCACGACGATTGATGCAGTGAATTAAAATTTTATATGCGTGTGAAATTAATATTCGATGGGTTACATCGAGAGTGAATTAGGGAAGTGAATTAGGTATTAAATAACGTAAATTAAATCAAAGACTCTATATCATCTGAAGGCTCTGCTCCTAAGTGCTCCTCCTCTCTCTCCAGCATCAGCTGCAATGCCTCCTGCTGATCAAGCACAGCTAGAAAGCATGTAGGACTCGCCTCGGCAGGTGTGATAAGCACTCTCACTGGGTCGTTGTTTGAGGAGGCCACTGTAAGTTTGAACTCGGCTCCAGCCTTTACACTGATGTTGAATTCCTCGCACTTGCAGAATAGGTCGCCTTTATGATTCTCCACCTCAAAAGCATCATCTTGCTGTAGATACTTGCGTTTCCTATACACCTCCACTTAGTAAGCATTGGGCGTGTTGTGCTGGTAGACGAACTGCAGCCTGAGTGGTTCGTTCTGCTTGTCTCTGTAGTTTAGCTGTTCCATGTGTGCGTCCTGGTTTTTAATTTACTAATAACTAATAAGTGGGGAATTAGATTATAAAGCACTGTTGTAGTGTGAAGGGAATTCAGGCATTTCAACGCACTTTGCGAAGCAAAGCGGCTGATGGGCATGAGAGATAAACAGAGACTTAAAATAATAATAATAACGACAACAATAATAGTGGCAATAGTGACAACAGCAATAGCCGGGGTAATAACATGCAGTGATAAGTTTGATTTAATATAAAATTATGGTATGGTGTCTTAATTTGGAAATGTTCCAAATAAGTTTGAGTTAGTATTGAGTATTTGAATTCTAATATCTGAATGCATCCCTTTTCATTTTTGTGTGTGTTAAGCTTATGGCTAGATCCTGCTCTGGATCATTGATGAGTTCAGAGTGATCAGTGACTGGTTGAGTTCAATCATTTGGTTGGATAATGGTTAATTGAAACTAGGATTATGATTCATTCGCTTCGCCTTCACATACTGCCGTGGCGATAATGCATCCGCATTTGACTCAAACGATGATAGAGGAACTCTATGGTGCAGTCAACTACTAAGCTTGCTTCGATGGTCGCTTGCGCTTCTTGGTTCCTTGATTCAATAAATTCACTGCTCTGACTCTATTGCTCACGTTCATTATGACAGCATTCTCAAGCACGCCAAACATCTCTGCATTCAACTTGATAAACTTTTTCTTATCTAAAGTCTTCTGCTTCTATCTGAACTCTAAACTGGCCCTAATGTTTGAAGGGAAGAACTCTGGCTTAACTGTATTGATGATCTACATTAGTAAGAATAAAGCAGTGCCAATGCAATAGCATTAGTAAGCAACAATAATAACAATAGTACTTACATTATAGAGGAACTATCTGTTGACTGACTTCCCATTCTTGATTTCTGGCAGTATTTGCATATATCTGGATCATTCTTAATATCGTCAATGAGATGAATAACAGAGAGCTCGTTGATCTTAGGCACGCTGATGATTCTCACCTCATGGTTGCGAAGCACCTACACTAATATAATCTCAAATGCTTACCTTTTTCACTCCAAGGAATATGTCTTGAATATATTCCAACGTGCATTCTTGGTAAGGTGGCAGGTAGAACTATCCTATATGCTAATTATTGATTTGAATTCGCACCTTAAGTGAGCAAGATAGAATAGATATCCTGCTTTGACTTCCCTAATCTAGCAAGCTCATTCGAAGGCACTGAATGTACAACTTGACCATTGATAGTTTCAGTGTTAATGATACTCATGCGTGTTGGCCGATACCCCTCTTTGACTTCTTCATCAGCATCACTTTAGAACTCTTGGTGAGGATTGAAGCTGGATACACCACCACCTGATCTTTAAGTATTGCCATGCTTCCTTGAGGGTTCAGTTCTGAATTTTGATTACTGGCCATCACTTGGATTATTGTTTAAGTAAGTATCAATCTAAGTCATGTTCCTCATGAATTAGCCAGAGATCTAATTGAAGTCAGCTGAGTCTTCATTACCGATCTAGTTTGGCGAGTGCCCATCATGATCATGAGTCTGCTCTCTACTTTCCTCCTCCACTGGCTTCATCAACGCATCTTTACCTTGTCCTGAATAGAGAGCTCTTGACCCAGAGATCTATAAGAAGAAAACTATGGCTAAGCAATGATATAATGATTGATTGGGTATGATTGCTGTTGAAATCGATTTCAAATAAATTTTAGTTGTTGTAAATTGACAGCGTCAACTGACACCACCACCTGACACAGCCAACTGACACCGCCAACCGACAACATCAACTGACAGCGCCACCTGACACCGTCAACTGACACCACCAACTGTCAGCATCAACTGACACAGCCAACTGACACCGCCAACTGACAACATCAACTGGCACCGCCAAATGACAACATCGACTGACAAGGGGTTTTGGGGTTTTGAATATCAACTGAAAATCAATATCAGTTGATTACATCAACTGACAACTTCAACTTACCTTGCCACTGACGACGCCGAGATCCTTGATGGGATAGCCATTCATGACACCATTACCGAAGCTGTTGTGGAAGAATGAGCTAGCTGATTACTGCGGTGATCCGCCCACTCCTGGCTGCGCCAGGGAGTGGGGGTGGGGGGCGTCCAAGATCTCGCCATCTTCAACATCACCAGCTTTATCAATCAGCGGCTGTTACTGGGAATCGCTGTTCATTCTTATTAATTAATAGCTAGTATTAAGAATTTAACTGTCCAATCAATTTCTAATTAAAAAATATATAATTAAAATCGGTTATTAAGAACTAAAACTTAAAATTACAAATTTTTGATTGCGCAAATATATAAACCATCCTGAGCCAGAGTGGAATTGCTCCATCTCAAGACATACTGCTCACTACAGTAATTCAGCACATCGATCTGCGCGTCTTATACCTGTCAACATCAATAGCATATTGGATTGACTCTAATCATACTTATTATTCATTCATGGTTTTATCGGGAAATTTATTTTTTCAAAATCTATTTCATATATCCGATAAAACCATGAATGAATAATAAGTATGATTAGAGTCAATCCAATATGCTATTGATGTTGACAGGTATAAGACGCGCAGATCGATGTGCTGAATGTACTGTAGTGAGCAGTATGTCTTGAGATGGAGCAATTCCACTCTGACTCTGGATAGTTTATTTATTTGCGCAATCAAAAATTTGTAATTTTAAGTTTTAATTCTTAATAACCGATTTTAATTATATATTGTTTAATTAGAAATTGATTGGACAGTTAAATTCTTAATACAAGCTATTAATTAATAAGAATGAACAGCGAATCCCAGTAACAGCCGCTGGTTGATAAAGCTGGTGATGTTGAAGATGGCGAGATCTTGGACGCCCCCCACACCCACTCCCTGGCGCAGCCAGGAGTGGGTGGATAACCGCAGTACTCAGCTAGCTCATTCTTCCACAACAGCTTCGGTAATGGTGTCATGAATGGCTATCCCATCATGGACCTCGGCGTCGTCAGTGGCAAGGTAAGTTGACGTTGTCAGTTGATGTAATCAATGGATATTGATTTTCAGTTGATATTCAAAACCCCAAAACCCCTTGTCAGTCGATGTTGTCATTTGGCTGTGCCAGTTGATGTTGTCAGTTTGCGGTGTAAATTGGCTGTGTCAGTTGATGCTGACAGTTGGTGGTGTCAGTTGACGGTGTCAGGTGGAGGTGTCAGTTGATGTTGTCGGTTGGCGGTGTCAGTTGGCTGTGTCAGGTGGTGGTGTCATTTGACGCTGTCAATTTACAACTACTAAAATTTATTTGAAATCGATTTCAACAGCAATCATACCCAATCAATCATTAAATCATTGCTTAGCCATAGTTTTCTTCTTATAGATCTCTGGGTCAAGAGCTCTCTATTCAGGACAAGGTAAAGATGCGTTGATGAAGCCAGTGGAGGAGGAAAGTAGAGAGCAGACTCATGATCATGATGGGCACTCGCCAAATTAGATCGGTAATGAAGACTCAGCTGACTTCAATTAGATCTCTGGCTAATTCATGAGGAACATGACTTAGATTGATACTTACTTAAAAAATAATCCAAGTGATAGCCAGCAATCAAAATTCAGAACTGAACCCTCAAGGAAGCATGGCAATACTTAAAGATCAGGTGGTGGTGTATCCAGCTTCAATCCTCACCAAGAGTTCTAAAGTGATGCTGATGAAGAAGTCAAAGAGGGGTATCGGCCAACACGCATGAGTATCATTAACACTGAAACTATCAATGGTCAAGTTGTACATTCAGTGCCTTCGAATGAGCTTGCTAGATTAGGGAAGTCAAAGCAGGATATCTATTCTATCTTGCTCACTTAAGGTGCGAATTCAAATCAATAATTAGCATATAGGATAGTTCTACCTGCCACCTTACCAAGAATGCACGTTGGAATATACTCAAGGCATATTCCTTGGAGTGAAAAAGGTAAGCATTTGAGATTATATTAGTGTAGGTGCTTCGCAACCATGAGGTGAGAATCATCAACGTGCCTAAGATCAACGAGCTCTCTGTTATTCATCTCATTGACGATATTAAGAATGATCCAGATATATGCAAATACTTGCCAGAAATCAAGAATGGGAAGTCAGTCAACAGATAGTTCCTCTATAATGTAAGTACTATTGTTATTATTGTTGCTTACTAATGCTATTGCATTGGCACTGCTTTATTCTTACTAATGTAGATCATCAATACAATTAAGCCAGAGTTCTTCCCTTCAAACATTAGGGCCAGTTTAGAGTTCAGATAGAAGCAGAAGACTTTAGATAAGAACAAGTTTATCAAGTTGACTGCAGAGATGTTTGGCGTGCTTGAGAATGCTGTCATAATGAACGTGAGCAATAGAGTCAGAGCAGTGAATTTATTGAATCAAGGAACCAAGAAGCGCAAGCGAGCCCGCGCGGGCCGGCGCAGCCGCCCCGGCGGCCCCGGCGCCGACCCGGCGCATCGAAGCAAGCTTAGTAGTTGACTGCACCTAGAGTTCCTCTATCATCGTTCGAGTCACATGCAGATGCATTATCGCCACGACAATATGTGAAGGCGAAGCGAATGAATTAGAATCCTAGTTTCAATCAACCATCTTCCAACCAAATGATTGAGCTCAACCAGTCACTGACCACTCAGAACTCATCAATGATCCAGAGCAGGATCTAGCCATAAGCTAAGCACACACAAAAATGAAAAGGGATGCATTCAGATATTAGAATTCAAATACTCAATACTAACTCAAACTTATTTGGAGCATTTCCAAATTAAGACACCATACCATAATTTTATATTAAATCATACTTATCACTGCATGTTATTACCCCGGCTATTGCTGTTGTCACTATTGCCACTATTATTGTTGTCGTTATTATTATTATTTTAAGTCTCTGTTTATCTCTCATGCCGATCAACCCCTTTGCTTCGCAGAGTGCGTTGAAATGCCTGAATTCCCTTCACACTACAACATTGCTTTATAATCTAATTCCCCACTTATTAATTATTAGTAAATTAAAAACCAGGACGCACTCATGGAACAGCTAAACTACAGAGACAAGCAGAACGAACCACTCAGGCTGCAGTTCGTCTACCAGCACAACACGCCCAATGCTTACTAAGTGGAGGTGTATAGGAAACGCAAGTATCTACAGCAAGATGATGCTTTTGAGGTGGAGAATCATAAAGGCGACCTATTCTGCAAGTGCGAGGAATTCAACATCAGTGTAAAGGCTGGAGCCGAGTTCAAACTTACAGTGGCCTCCTCAAACAACGATCCAGTGAGAGTGCTTATCACTCCTGCCGATGGCGAGTCCTACATGCTTTCTAGCTGTGCTTGATCAGCAGGAGATATTGCAGCTGATGCTGGAGAGAGAGGAGGGGCACTTGAGAGCAGAGCCTTCAGATGATATAGAGTCTTTGATTTAATTTACGTTATTTAATACCTAATTCACTTCCCTAATTCACTCTCGATGTAACCCATCGAATATTAATTTCACACGCATATAAAACTTTAATTCACTGCATCAATTGTCGTGATCTGCTGAGCTGATGTTGCTTCACTGCTGAAGCTATTAGCCGACTACTACTATGCGCTGGTGAAGCCTGCCATGTCTGCATTAGGGAAATGGAGGAGTGTGATGGTTCTAGTAGTGTGGATGCTACAGTACTTACAACAACTTTCGACACTTGGCCATTGCACTCTGCGATTAGTGCTACATCCAGGCTACAATTGTAAGTTTACCCCTATATCATTAACAGCATACAGAAGACTTGGATCTGCGTTGCAGATGAAGCAGCTGGTGTGAGCTGCTTGCCATCCTTGCTTCACCTACTGTTCAGTTGGCATTATCTGCTTGCTTGGTAAGTACAGCAACTTGATCCTCACTCAAGTCCTAGCTTTTCATGTAGAGGATCGGATATAGGCAGGCAACTGTGCGAAGCACTAATTGGCATGGTGAGTTTCTTGTGGAGGGAGGGCGGGCGGAGAAACGTGAAGTAGCACAAGTAAGTTGACAGCATTCCTTAACTTGCACAGAGTGCCAGGCAAAAGGGCTGAGGATGAGTGGGAGATAGAGCAGAATTACAGAGCCTGAGTGGAACTTTTCCAGAACCACAACTTGCTTTTGGTTTAATTACAGGGTAAGACAAATCAATTATCAAAAACGAAAACATGTTTACAAAATTAGGTCCAAGGGGTTTTGGGTTTTAAGCTTGCACATGACGACATCAAAAGCTTATAGAAATAAAAAGTGTAAGTTTTAAGAATTTATTTTAGAATTTAGGATAGTTTAAACTAACTGAACTAAGAGAGACTACTATTTCAACTTTTTGGAAAGAACTAAACTTTAATACTTCCTCAATAATCATATTTTCCTAAAATCAAACAAGATTTAAGATAATCAACATCTTTGAAGATAATTTAGAGATTTAGTAAAATCAAAGTATTTATAGGAATACTTTAGCCAGTTTAAAAAGCTAGCCCTCGCTCAGCAATAAACTGAGCTCAGACCAGCTAGTATAAAATATAAGTAGAAGACAGACAGAATCAACACCTAAAGTTGATGATATAAATCTAATCACACTAATCACTAAATGGTGGCCACCCTAATGTATGTTGAATCTGCTGAAGTTGATGCTATAGTAAAATTAAGATAATTAAAGTTACTTACTTTTAAGTAGAAGCTAGTTGATTTTTGCTGAATCTTGCTGAAATCTCTGAATCACTATCTGCTGCCTGGTCCTTGATCTGCTTGAACATCTCTGAATCTCTGCTTCATCTGCTGAACCTAAATCCTATAAATCCTAGAAAAAAGTTGAAGATTTTGTTTCAAATCTTGGGGGTTATTACATCATGGGTTGGGTTATCACATCATGCTGATTAATAATCAACGAGGCCTACCTAAGCCTCCCTTACCTTAGATTAATTATTAGAGGAGCTGCTGATGCTGCTACTGCTCCTGCTGCCCTCTGTTGTCTTCCTGCTGAATCTAAAAAAAGTTAAAAAAAGTAAAAGATTTTTTTAAATTATTGAAACATTTCCTTACATTGGTTAAATCATGAATCTCAAATGATGATGCTAATCCAAATACCACTCACTGCTGCTCCTCATGCTGAAGTTGCTGATTACTGCTGATGCTGTTCCCAATCAAACCAGACACTAATTAGGTGACCACCAATAAAATCCAACAAACAAGAAATAAAATTAATCATTACAATTAAATATTTAAGCTTGGCTTAAGTACCCAAAATTTGGAAAATAGAACTTTCTAGATTTTCCCAAACTAATTTTTGGAAGTTCCCAAAATATTTGGGATTTAGGTTGTTGTTGCATTCAATCATCAGATAGATTTAGCTTAAGCTTTAGTTTAAAAAGACAGTTAGTTATTTCAGTTTCTCTTGCTTTTAAGGTTTTTAAAAAGCTAATTTACAACTTTTCTTTAACTTAAGTAATTTCTGATTTGAACTTAAAAACCAAGTAATCCTAAGTTCTGTGAAAGACTCTCACTCCAAGGGTGCTGGGGTACACACCCTGAAGGCCGAAGTGGCGTAAGACCTCTCAGGCTGTATCCTCGCCTAGTGCTTTGCAGGGCTGTTGCTGGTAGTAGAACTTACTTTACTTTACTAAAACTTAGAGCTGGTCTGAGCTCAACTTTCTACTAACTTTACTCTGCTACTTGAGAGTGTACTCTGGTATTGGTAAGTGATATTCACACTCTTAACTACTTCTCTAGGTCAACAGTGAGAACTCATCTCAGCAGGTCACCTGCTTGCAGTGCTGCTCACTGCTTGTTTGTTTTGTTTGAGTCTTTTACTTCTTGTTTCTTCGTTGCATAAGCTAAGTGGTGGCTGGGTTAATACCTGGCTCACAGTGTTTAGTTGTTTGTTAGCTTCTAGTTATAAGTCTTTAGGGTTTGTGTGTGGTGGCTATGACCTGACTCTGACACCCATATTTATCTGTCGAGGGGTCCTCTGGCCAGGGCAGCCAATCTCTGGTGTTTATTGCACTGGGGAAGGGTTGCTTGGATGCAATCGAGCCTCAGCGAGGCATGTTTGAATAGTTATAGTATGTCTTAATTTTAAGTAATATTCTTCACTTTAACCTTAGAATCCAAGCTTTGGCCTGACTTTTGGGCTGGTCTACTGCTCTCTAGACTTAACCCATCATCTCTACCCTGTCCTAATGTTGTTGTCATGTCAAAGGCACCAATGACTAGTTATCCTACCAAAATTTCTGAAAGTCAGGTGGAGGGGTCGTAAAGCTAGCCAAGCCAAAGTGCTGTTCCGGAAAAGTTCCATATTCTAGGTCTTAAGCCCAAATAAGTCCAAATAAGACCCCATTTGCCTGGTATTTGAAGCCTTCCATCTCACCTATTGCTTGGATTGCCCTATAACTGGTTGTTATTAGTAATAATTAGTGTTATCAATGATACTGGTCAATTAGTCACCGTAGAGATCACATGAGCCTGAGTTGGACTGGACTCAAGGGGTGAGGAGGAGGCGATTTTTTGAAAATTTCAAGGCCAAAATGGCCGTTAGGACCGCCCTGACATTTCAAGATGGGGTACAGCCACTCCCACCACCAATCGGCTTCTTTCCTTCTATCTCGTCGTTCTAGAGTGTATTAGCGATGTTTGGGTTGGGATGGTGGGATGGGGAGGAGATTGGAAAATAATTTTTGTAAAATCATATAAGTCATACTGTATAATCTGTTAGAGGTATTACTAGTAGTTTTGGTTATAGCCGATAATATTATAATATCCACCCCTCTAAATCCGCGGTTCCGACCACTTTTTCTTAGCCAAATGGTATTAGTAATGTTGCAAACCATCTTCCTGATTTTTAGAAATAGGTTTGGGAGTGATCTGAGAGCCCAAGTTGAAATCCAAAGTGCATCCGCAGGAAATGAGGAGGGTCATTAGGACTTGAGGTCAGATCGGAAATTGGAGGTCTAGACCTACCGATCTAAAAGGTTGGTTTATAGAATTTCCACTTGACCAAAGCAATCATTCTTCAACTTTGAATCTCAATGTTTACTTCAACAATAATGATACACATTGATCGAGCATCCTCGCCAACGTCATTATAAGTATATTAAGTTAGAGTGGAGGTGTTGGGGTAGGAGGATTTATTAAAAAGAGTGAAATATAATAAGTTTTTATGATAAAGTCATAATTTATAATTAAATCAAATACAAACTTAAACTATACAAATCATGTCCCTCTATTACTGATACCCTATGTTTATTCAAACCTACTACCTCTGTATCAGTAGATGCCTATACGTCTGTACATTCCTTGACAACCTCCAATGAGTCTATATAACCAGGTATAGTATTTACACATAACAACATTAACACTACCTTACCTTAGCTTTATTCACAGTTGTGTATGAAATTTTACTACAGTGTGACAATATTAACTTATGGTATACTAGATCACTTTAGTATACAAGTAAGTAATAACACATGGCCTTAAACTATAATTTTAATTAAATATAGTTTATGATTCCTTACCTCCAGAGCAAGTAGAAGGATAAACCATAGAGTGCAGTATCGTAAAAGTAAGAATACATTTATATAATTTTACAAGGTATATTAACGCTGCTAGTCAATCGTAACAAGCATAGTGTGGGATCTGTGGAAAGAGTCTACTCAAGAGAACTCTAAAGAGACACATTGCATCCTAACATTCTGTAAATCTTGAGTTAGAAGAACAGAAGTTAGTACAAGCATTAGGTGAGGAGCGAGATAAAAAGCAAGAGGTGTAGTAATTCTTGGAACTCATAATGCCAAGAGACGAGAAGCATTAGAATGTTAAAGCTGCAAAGATAGTAGCACAGATATAATAGATTGATAAGAGCGATGTATTCAACTTCCCAGAGAAGTCATGGGAGTTTAAGCAGCTGCATCTCAAGGTGAAGCCTCACTGGAAGATTCTCAGCACACTCAAACCATTGCATGATGTTCCAATCCCAGCCAAACCAGTAATTAAATTCTATACTTATTGTTTAGGTGTGCCTGCAACACCAGCTGCTTGCAAGAGGTGAGATTCTCTAAGGAGTGTACTATGAATTGCTGGCACTAGACATGAAGCTCTTTCCAGATCAAATTTATGTTCTGAAGTCTTTAGTATATTCTCAAACCATGCTTAGTCTATTAAATACTAGAATCAAAGAGCAGTCCTTAAGTAAGATACATATGACTAATCATATTTTCAATAGAATTTGTGAACTCCAAAGTTATTGGATTGATGTAAGAGACGAAGCGTTCTATCTTTGAGTCTTACCTTAACAGTCAACTGGTTAGATGTGTCAACAATACTTTCGCAGCGTATCTTGACGAGGTCAACCCAGACTGTGCAGAGGCTCTTGAAAATCATAGGACTAATGAGAAAATTGATATTGATATTTTTGATTTCTTAGGCTGCTCTAAGTTAAATTTCATTCACTCTAAAACTCATATCCACTGGAGGCCTGGTACCTACAGAGAGAGACCTCGAAAGGGTTTGTTACCTTATCAGCCATCATCAAAGTAAATTTAGAATGCCAGGAGCCTGTTCGAGCAAGGATGGTACATAGCAATGGTGTTTTAGAGGCTCGTCAACCATTTCATGAGCTTCTCATACAAATCAACATCGTTTTAGCATCAATGCCTCATCACATATCTCAAGCAGTGGTTAAATGAGAACAAGTCTCTTAGAGCGTACCACATTAAGACCAGTAAGGGAGAGGAACTTCTAGCCATCGCTAAGAGATATGAGAACTTGATATGCCACTTGCTTCAACCCTCAACTAGAATCCACAAGGGTACTATACAGCATCTCAAGAGTCGAGTTTCAAAGAAAGCTAGCTCGTGCAAGACTCTACCCTAGAATTTTCTTCCACCCCACCTGTAGCTCAGAATGGCAAGATTGAAGAAGGCCCTCAACATGGGAACAGTAATGAAATCATATTGCTTTGACAATGCCACTGCCTACTTGATCGTGAGGGGTGACAAGGAAGAATGGATCTACGAGTGAGAGTGATTTATGTTGAGTTCGTGATGTTGAAATTTAAATTCAGATAGTTAAATAATTAATGTCATACATTCCTTACCTCTATCAACAGCATTCATACTCCTCCCACTATTATCATTAGTATCGAGTGCTGTATATTTATTTATATTTTAATTTATTTCAAAACCCCAAAACCCTACTTGCATGGAATCACTGTCGCAGTATATAAGCAATGAAGAATAGTCAGTTAACTCTTCCTATCATTGCAGTTATTAATCGGAATCAATTCTGAACTATGGGTTTCTTAGTAATCAGCAGTTCGAAGAGATCAAGACGAGTGCGCTGAAGCCATAGTCGAAGACTGTGCTCAAGTGGACACCAGTGATACTGGGCACCAACTTCCCCTCCATCCCCAAACCAGTGAAGCTCACTTACACCTCAGGCACCCTCCTCAACAATGAGCAGGTGCCACCGTCGACGATGGGCATACTGGGTGGGCAAATCATACGACTGGCCATTGGAGAACGTTGAGTGAGCAGTGTCGTCGTTGGTCGATGTTGAAAGTTTGGCAACCGATGACCAGCTGTGTTATGGACTCGAGCAGTACCTTCGGATGATTAGAAAGCCATCGCAGTCTTCAACATAGAGGAATCCTAATGTTATGCCCAAGAACCTGTAGATCAAGCAGAGTGATGAACTGTGGTAGGGTCTGCAAGACTTCATGAAAGAGCAGAGTGGGAGTATCGATTCTCTCAATGGGGAATATTCAAACTATGAAGCCATTAATTGATCATCAAAGAACCCTTATCTCAAACGAAGAGACGCGAAGCTGGCATTGAAGAAGATCTCAGTAGTACAGCACTACAAGGTGGAGGGCATGAAGCCCAAGGACATTGCGCTTGAGATGGTTGTGGATCGACGATTTGTGTACAAGGCCATTGAGAAGTTCAAGTTGGAGGTGGAGCACCGGGTGCTCAATCCGAAGCTAAATCTGAAGAATGGGAGGAAGAATACGCGGAGCAATCCGCTGTTGCTGAAGGCGATTGCTATCGTGCTCTAACAGCAGGGTATATACAAGATCACTGGCTGGCGCCTGCATCATAGCTTACTTGAAATGCAAAGTAAAGATTATGAATTCAAGAACCTCACAGTGCCTTGCGTTGCTACTCTCTTGAAAGTACTGAAGGAAAGTTTCCATTTAAGATTCGGCAAAGCCCAGAACGCCAACGCTAAGTATAGAGACCCATCATTCAACGAGAAGAGGTTATGGGTATCCAGACTGCTCGCACAGCTATTCTTGGAGGATGCAGTGATCATATCAGTGGACGAGTCCAACTTCAGGAGCGATTACCTGCCGACCAAGCAATGGAGTTTCAATTCAGCTGCCCTTCACAAGGAAGGTCGTGGATGCGACTCCTCCCTGACGCCTGCAGTTGGCAAGACCGAGGTCCTCGTCACCGACGATGTCATACAGTATGCTGAGATGCTGGCAGGCTACCCCAATAGAGAACCAGGTATGTCGACTTTCACCGGGGTCAGAGAGCAGGATCAAATGAAGGAATCAGATATCGCACTTTTGCAAAGCCAAGTTTTAATTCATGATGAAAGAGACCTGAAACTTGGAAATCTGAGACCCCAAGCAATTCTGGGAACCAGCAGGTGAGTATTGCTATCGTTGCCTAACCGATTGAGTATAGTGTCGTCAGCAGCTCCTTATGGGGTAGTCAAGATGGGTAAGGTTTCAACTTGGGTTAGAAGGACCAAGTTAGTAATACTGAACGATTAGTGACTTGATCTGGAATTGTTCCATCGAAGATCCCAAGGCCAAACTCGAAATCGATCTTTGCAAAGTTGCGCAGGAAATCTTCCACCCAGGAACAGCATATCCTTGATAGCAGGGAGCAGAGCATTGCAGCCACCCCTGTCAATTGCAGTCATAAATATAAGTACACTCAGCTGTCACCTATCTTGGAAGCCCCAGAGGGCAGTGCTTAATACTCATCCTTATAGAAGCGCTTCGACGCGATCAGATATATAGAGCTCCTCCAAGAAGCCTTCAAGCCAACCATAGACCCCTCTGAAATCGGCTTCCTCTCTCACTCCATTGGTTCAGAACCTGGCCAGCCTCCGGCTGCAGTCAACCCAGCGTAAGGGCAGTGAGGTGGTCAATGCAACAGGCCATGAGAACTGGACAGCCATTACACCCAGACGCTTGCAGCTGTCCAGCAGGGCAGTGAGCAGCAGTAAAGTCACAGTGAAGGAATAGGATGGTAAGCTATAGCTCTATGATTTTATTATGCTTTAGTTGATACCAGGTTAAGTCTACCCAACTAGTTGAATGACTAAGCACCTATAGTATACTCTGGCAACATCGATGCTCAACCATCGTAACATTATACTCCCATCGCAGCAGTCAGACAGCAAGTCAGCCAGAGGTTTGGCACTTATGGCACCATTGCTAGGAATCTCTCAATCACCAAGGAATCCACCAAGAGACAGCAGTTCTCGATGAGCTTCGTGGCAGCAATCACTAAGGACCAGCTGGTCTCCAGCCAAGTCATTGAGGGGCATTTCGATGCGGTGCTCTTCGAGAACTTCCTCTACCACACCCTGCGCCAGCTGCGCACAGACAAGGACCTTGGCCTGAAGAAGATCGTGCTGCTGATGGACAACGCAGTCATTCACAAGTACTCTGAAGTGTTGGAGACTGCCAGGAAGTTGAAGGTGACAGTGCTATTTAATGCCGAGTACTCACCCTGGCTCAACCCAATCGAGCAGCTATTCTCATACATCAAGAGGCACCTCAGGCAGGAGCAGGCAGACAGCAAGTAAGTGTACTTATCATAACTACTTATAGGATTCACTTGGTCAAGAGACTCTCTCAGATCCTTAAAGCCATGACCAAGAGTGATTTCAACAAGCTCTGGGCGTTCAGCGTCAAGCAGTGGTGCACCACCATTAGGCATGGGTTCGTATGAGTCAACCATCAGTGACGATGAGTGGAGTCGCAGGTGCTCTGGCACCAGTCAAGACAAGCATCAATAGCAGTTGAACTGCTAAATTAATTGATTAAAACTTCCCTATTATATATCACGCTTTTAAGTTTAAGTTTAAACTAATAAATCGCCAAACCATTGAAACCTCTCTCACCTCCGCGCATTGCCGAGGTCAAGTCCACCAATACACCAACGATTGTCCAACTGCTTGAGCTACCAATGATGGCACCGATGGATCAAGATGGAGCAATAGATTTTAGGATCTAGAAGATGAGAATGGATTGCCGATTGGCCTCAACTCAAGATTATCGACGACGAATCGACATGAAGTGATCATGCCAGGTCGACGCCAATTGACGGTGTCAAACGACCATGTAAATCATCTAAATCCTGTCAAACATTAAAATCAAGTGCTTGGTTGTTCAAGAAAAAATTGGGGTTTATATTATGGTGCTGAACACAAATATCATCAAAATTTGTAGTAATACACTCTCAATCAACACAGTGGTTTCTATAAGTTGGTCATAATTAAATATTTAATTAATT
>ARYC01015773.1:0-10006 GCA_000711775.1 Oxytricha trifallax
ATGCTTAGCTATTTTCTAGTCAACCTTTTTAATAGAATGATAAATAAGATTTTAAAGATAATAAACTAATTTTATTCAAGTAATTAATCATTAAAGAATTAATAAGCTTAAACAAATTTAATCATGAATTATTTTAATTTTATATATCTATTTTGAACTATTCAATTTGATATCAATTAAGTGAATGAAAGAACATCTTAGGGTATTTGATACTCAATTAAATTACCTAATATTAAATGTTTATATAAATATATTAAATTCAAATTAGAGCTTGACTGTGAATTCAGTTAACTCCGTTAATAAAACTGAAGCCTTGATGTGATAAGCACTTAAGAAGATAATTATTTCTATACTAATTTTACCTATAATTAACAATAAACTAGCAGAGTAGTTATTGATTAAAAAAGAAATTAATATAGAAATTTATAAAGACAATATAACTATCATTAATAGTTTAATAGATTATTTATTAATATATGATTAGGAAATAAAATAAAATGGCACAATAACAATGGACTAAGAAACAAAAAGACGCCTAGACAACCATCAACTAGAAAGAGGCTAAGTACATGCAGTCTCTAGCCAGCTCCTATTAGAAGTTTCGTTAGATACATCACTAGAACGCTTTACTAGAGTCTTTCCTCAAACTGTAAACAATAAACTAAGCCATGAAGATGACTAGTGCTCCCGTTATGAATGAACTTGTAGCAACTAATACGATCCAATCTCGGACACTTCAAGGATGACATTGATCGCTCACTTCAAAAGGCACATCCTACCGAGTACAAGAAGTTTACTCACGATTGAGATCACTCGAGATTCGTGAACGACTGAATCATGCCAGTTAAGCCTAGGAAGATGAATTAATCAGTAACTTCAAGAAGGTGTACGAGAAATATCCACTCTTATCTCTGAAGGTGATTAGTGGCCTCATAGCTCAATGCTTTGATGCTGAGATGGACAATTAAGTATCGTGGTACAATAAGGCATCATAGGAAGGTAGAGGAATTGAAATAGAAAGAGCTCACAGAGGAGAATCGGGAGTATAAGTACAACTTAATCAACAATGTTGACAGTGCGTTTGATAAATGATATGATATAGCAATAGTTTTTATTTATATAAAACATTGACTTGTTTGTATCTTGTACATTACTAGATTATTACATACTTTTTAATTTTTAATTAAACTAATGAATTCAAACCTTTGAAAATAACTCAAGCAGTTAAAACATTGAGAAAGATTATTTGTCCTAAAAGAATTGATAGAGATTTCAAAATTTAAAGAGTGAAATTTACTAATTAAAATATTCTGGCTACATAATATATAAGTGGAAAGCTATAATTTAAAATAAAATCTAATAAAACTGAAAAGCATTAGTATTTATAATTTCAGGAATTAAATAATAAAACTGCTTTGTCATCTCTAAATACTCCTTCATACTTTGCTATATCTGGCCATTCCTCTTCTGTAATTTGCATCTTTTTCCAGTGTCTCTTGAACTCTTGATCTACTGACGTCGCTATTCAAACTAAAAAGCATTGATGTAATATAATATAATTATATAAATATTTTTTGTTACTAACATATTTTAGTGAATGACAAACTGCTCAAGGAACACCATATCTAGGCTTTTCATTATTTATTCAATAAATACATTGAGATTTATCAATTTTCTATTATAAATTATGATTAACTCACTCTCAGCATTATATTAATATAAAGTAAATTAACCAACTAAAATTCAAGGCAATTAGTGTCATCGAACATTTCTAAATGATGATTTTTATATTTTTTATTAAGTTAATAAGGACAATATCCATAAGAATAAATGGCAATAAATCCAAAAAGTTTCAAAAATCATTAACTTTGAACTATGCAGTTAAATAAAAAGAGTAATTTACTATAACTTTTAAAGATATTTTAAAATCCCAGAGCAATTACAGAGTGTTATAGAAGTATTGGAATTCATGTAAAAGTAGACTAGATAGAAAATTGAGGTTAAAGACTAGTAGTAAATTAAAAAGAGGTAACTTTAGAAGAATAGCAATAAAAAAGAGTTTTAATAGTTAATGTATATTCGTGCTTTAGGAGATGACAGAAAAACAGCAAAATGATATAAGAAAATTAAAATAATTTAAGCAAAGAATTAAATTTATATGATACTTTTATAAAATAGTACATTTAAAAAACGTTGATTTAAAGAGTTACCTTAAAAATTATAAAAGTTTGCTGGTCGTGTTATAAATACCAATTTTTCACTCCAGAGATATTCACGATATTATGTTTAATGCTATTGTTAAGGATCTAAAGATTTCCTAATTCTAAGTCAGCAAAGAAATAAGATGGTCTAATTACCAGCTATCTTTGAACATTGCAGTATTTGAGCTAAAAACTCTTAATAAATTTTAAGATTAATAATACAATTTTTATCATGAATTTTTGGAGTGTTACAACTGGCCATAACTTCTCAGAGTGCCTATTTACCTTATCTCAACGTGTTCTACTATTGCTCTTCAGCATTAATTTAAATTTACAATTATTAATCATTACTTTTGAAACTAATATCCCATCTTCATTTTTGAAGATAGTAAATTATATTAATTTCATCAAAGCTTAATCACATCATTATATTTACCAGTAAAGATTGTAAACTAGAGCAAACTAATAATTATATTCTTTCTCAAAAGCAAATTACTTTGTTGCATTAGATAAAACAAGTATATTCCCAACCTAGCCTAATTAAAAGTAGAATTATTTCACTAATTAACTTTAGAGTAGAGATGAAAATAATTAACTCCTAGCTGAATGTCTTAAACTATATTTTTGTGCTTAGAATAATCATTTTGAATAAATCTCATATTATAATTAATATTTTGTTAATAGTCTAAAATAGCGTTAGTTGCATAGTTTTTTTTAAATAATACTGACTATTAAATAAAAAATATATGAAAGATCAAGAAATAATTTTGGTGTCACTTTTGTTAAATTTCAAATTATCAATTGATTGAATGAAAGAATATTAAACCTGATAATCTTATGAACTGGCTATGCATAAAAAACTATATGAATCTTAACATTTTTTAGACTTCCTGGATTCAAAAAAGAAATTTTCCTAAGATTATTTACTCATAATTTTAAATATTTTTATGATTAGAGAATAAAAACTTAATAGAAAATTAATTCTAAATATTAAAAGGTCATTCTTCACATTCCAATCAATAACTGATAATCTTAATTTGTCTTATGTTGCTCTCTTTTGGATAATTTTAAAGATATTATAGATAATTCTATATAATGAATGAAATCTTTGAAAAATACAAATAATTAAATGTTGGTTATCTTCAACTCTTAATTATTAATCAAATATTCTACATGTTAATCATTTTAAATTCTTATTTCAAATTGAAAGCAGGATATTCTCATAATATTGACCTTTGTCATTCAAATTTATAGCATAAATCCTATCCTCCCTAAATAATCTAGATATGGTTATTTATACTTAGGTTTATTACTAAATTTATGAATTTTTAATAACAATTCCTACTATTATTTAAATATCTTAGCATGAGACTGATGAATTAAAGAGTTCAGATTTATTTACTCGTAGAAACGAGTGGTTCCATCATGTATTGTATCTTTTTATGTTAGCAACTGGCTCTTCTGCTTTGACTTTTACATACATAAACATATAAGACATGAATGATTGATTTCCACTCACTATCCTGTTTAATTTGAAGATTATTTAAATTAAAAAATGAGATAGAATCTAAGTTTAAATGTTATAATAGGATTAAAATTATATTGAAAATTAAATATAAAAGTTATTTAAAAAAAAAAGATTAAGGTTTGTGAATTAGGTTTAGCATCAAAATAGTGTCTAAGATTTGCGATTCTTTTGCCTTATGTATTTTAATATTATAAATCTTTGGAGATAACCAGGTTTGCTTGAACTGGATTGAATAATTGAGATAAAGTAACAGTTAATCTTTTAGTAGAATAACAAATTATATAAATAAATTTGTGAAAAGTCATGATCGGAAAATCACTGCTTATATTAAACAAGCTTATTTTTCATTAAAATTTATAGTAAAATAATTATAACTTATTAATATCTGTAATTCTATGCTTATTTTACAATTAAATGCTAAATAAAAATTTTAATATTTATTATAAATAATGAGTTTATAGTGTAAAACAATTTCTAGCCTCAATAATAGCCAATTACCTAACTTCTTAAATACTTGTCTTATGGTTTACTTTAAAACATTCTTTTATAAATGAATATTTTCTACAAATTCAGAATTATAAACTATTATTTCAGTATTAAACCATCAGTGTTATTTTTGCATATATAAATACGTAATGAGATGATAAACCTTCTCATCATTTAGAATTATTTTGTAAATAATTTCTAATTTCAAAATAAAACATTATATAAACTTGACAATAATTAAATCATTCACATTTTTTATTGTTCGATTATCAAAGTGAAAATTATTAACTATTATCTACAGAAGAAAATGAATATGAAATTTATTGTTTTTTCAATTAGGAAATATTAAGATAATTCTAAACGCTATTAGCTACACTAATTTCCATGGAAGCCATTACATAAATTAGGGTTTTATTTTCTAATTTTGATTTCATCATCTTAGGGTTCTATGCAGTTATCAGTATTAAGTGAATAAAATGTTTTAATCATAACTACCACAGTTGTAATTGCATCCATCATTTTATGTTTTATTATATACTAATTATAAATAACAAAATAAAACCTTCTTCTAGTCGATATTTCTTATCATTTAATGAAAATTTTAAACATAGAAACTAAGAAGCATTTCCTTTATTAATATATTTTGAAGATTACATTGATTTATGTTTTTATAGTATAAATATATTTATGAATATAGCTAAATGTAAGTATTTAAAATGAAATTCATAATAGTTTAAGCAGAATTGATTGAGAATTAGTGAACTTTGGTCTTCTTCAAACTATTGCTAGATGGTTTCTTGCAAATAAAATAATTTCAATAATAAATTAATAACATATTTCATACTTAAATGTAAGTTTCATGTATATTTTAATATTGATAATCATGATAATAATAATAATATAAAAAAAATAATAATAATAATATTAACAAAAGTTTAAATTAAATTAAACTGAATATACGAATCGACCTGGAACATGTAAAATGTGATTCAGGCTCTCATAAAAGAGACACAATCTTATAGCAAGTACCTAAGTACCTCTAAGTTTGTGTTATCAAGCAGATATTTTCGGCGGTATCCTCGTAGCACGACCTTGGAATAAGCAATTTAAACTTTAAGAGCTTTTAAAGTAATTATCCAAATTGATCTCATCAGTTGGTCAGCTCGTACCAGATACAGCAGCTATCACTTAACAATGGGTACAATCTTAAATCATCCTTAATCATACTTTCACTGATCTTCTCAGAATACTAACTACAGGATATGTAAAAGAATTTCGCCTCAACTTCAAGATTTTGAATTAGTCAGGAACTTCATTATATTCTACGTTTCCGCCATACTTGTGTTGACTACTTTCCTAATGATTTTACCATCAGGAGTTTGGATACTTACCTAGTCACTAAGATCATCAATAAAAAATTCCACTTATCTAGGTATAAGGAATTGAGACATACTCCCTACAGCTGTCTAACTAGGAATCGTCAAACTGTTTAAAGACCTTGATACCTACAAATGGTTATCAAGAAAGCTCAACAAGCCTACAAGCCAGATCTTCAGACACGTGTCCCTATTTGTAACCAGATTAAGTAATCAACATAAATACTACCAAATAGGTAGAGGCTATTCATGAATCATACCTTAATAAGATTACTGATCTTCAAAATTAAAGAGAAAATATGTGTATTAAATATAGTAAAATTAATTTAAGATGTAAGAATAAATTTGACAAACCTTAACTGACCTCGAGCTCAACAATATGTAGAAGCTTCTTGACCTTACCCTCCCCATCGACTTCATCAACCCTTGCGACTTAAACTAGCAACTCATTTTCAGGATGTGATCATAGAAATCACCATTAACTCACTTAAGATCCCATAGGTCTATAAACATTCACCAGGGATAGGAACGTTGGAGCCAGACATGGCTGGTATTATACTCTTGGTTTTTAAGAGAGAGAATGAGACATGGGACTAAGTAAAGAAATGGTACCGATTACTCACCAGTACCAAGAACAAAAGCTTACATACCCCAAGAATCCCATTATTTTGGGATGGGGAAGTCCCCCAAATCGCTATTCGATTAACTGAATAGCTTATTCTCAATTTCTAGCAAGTAAGATCCCACCTTCAAAACTAGAAACTCGTCATTGCAGAGGAAAGCTTACAAATAGAAGTATGCAGTACTATAGCCTGCTTGACAAGAATCTTTCTCACTTTTGTTCTCCAAATATAGAACAAAACCAAACGAGACATCAAAAGGCCCTTAAAATATTTCAATAACAAATAGTATAATAAGAACTCATAATGGTAATCGAAATTCAAATAAGATTTATCATACCTATATGAGGAATTCTGGAAACAGTGATAGAAATGGAACAAATAAAATGACATTTTACCAAGATGAAAAATCAACCTTGAATTGGTTGTTAGATTAATTTTTATTACTCTATAGAAGTACTAGATCCTTAACATTAATTAAATGCTCGTAAGTTCTTTTGACCTAAATGAGAGTTAATTATTATTGTTTATTATTATTATTATTTTTAAAAAAATGATAATAATAATATGTGATCACAATGATGTTTCTAATAACCACAAATATTATATACTTATTAATATGTAAGAGACTAGTCCTTTGAGCATGAAAGGCTATGCTTTTTGCATGCTGAATCATGGTGTTTCAATCACCCTTTATATTTTAACTGTTTATCATTTGTTTTATTCCTTTTTATTTGTTGCTTTAAATAATTACTACATTTCATTAGACTTTGTATTTAAATTATTGTTCAAAATAATAGACAAGAGCAAGAAATTTAATATTTTTAATTCTGTTTATTACTTTTCTTTTTGCGGTAATAAGCAAATATAATAGACAGATTGCAGGAAATAACCTGTTTTTGTAGGTTTTTGATGTTTATTTTAACTTAGTAAAGGTTGTTATGGTAGTTTTCATCTATCATAATTCAATTAAGTTTATAGGCAGTGAGGGTTTATAATAATGTTTTTAGAAATTAACATTGAAAAGCTTAATTTAATTTGTAACTTTTTGGGGAATATTTTCTTCTAAATTAATTCTAATTTTTGTTTGATGTCCCAATTTGGCATCGGTCATTTCATTGATGCTAATTAACTGCTTTATAGTTTTGACAGCTATGTTGTTAGTTTAAATGAAGGTAGAGAGGTTTGGAATAGCATGAGAAAAGTTTCTATCTTATTTATTAAGTTATTAATTCAGTTGTGTTTATCCAGATAGAGATGCATATTTACCTCGATTTATAAACTTTTGTGAATCTGCCTTAACAATAGTCTAATTTATTTGTAGATTTGAATAAACTAAATTTAACTATTAATGTTATAAATAATTTAAGTTTCAAATGCATATAATTCTATATATTATTAATGAATAGTCACTATGGAATCTTTGACATCTTAGACTGAATAAACATTTAGATTTGGATAGATCCATTAAATAATTTTGGGATTATCTTGACTATTAAAGTCATAGTAGTCTTCATAGTTGAATAATCAAGCATAATTTTTGTTGTAATATGTCTTAAAGCTTGTGCTTTCTTGGTATGAGCTAGATTCATTGTAGTAGTTATATTATTCGTTTTCTTCAGCTTAATTCCAATCATAATCATCATGATTAAATGATATTAATTAGCAATAAAGTTGGCGTTCCTATTGATGATTTAATCAAACTCTAATTTAATCTCTGGTAGTGGAGAGTAAAAGTTATAATGTATTTTCCCATAATTTTATATTATTATTATTATTATTATTGAGTCTTGAAGGAGGCTATTGAGTCATTATGAATATGTAGTTAATTATAAATTGCTCAGCTTTTAAAACAATTGCCGAGTCTAGCAGAATAATGTCTCAGTCGTTAACTCCTTCATGCTTTACTTTTGCTAGTTAGATCTGAAATTAGTTAACTAATAAGTAGGTCTTATAATATTTTTTCTTGCAAAGAAGGTAAATATATATTGAATATGGAGTTTCCATTCATCTTTATTAATTTATAGATGAGATAACATAAAGTTAGAGGCGACAAATTTAATTCTTCTTAAAGTTATAATAGAAAATGTCTTCCAGTGTTTTATTCAGTACCTAATTATCCTGTATTTGTTAATTCCTTTTGCAATTCTTTAAATCTAATAGATTTTATAATATTAAGCAAGTATTTATTACAGAAAATATGCAGTTGATGAAATAGAGTCAGTATACTATAAATATATTTAGTCTATTATTTTTATAAATAAGTTGTTTTTTATCATGAAAATAAAATTGATATGCATCGGAGAAATTATCGTATTTGATTTAATAGGTGAATTCTAAATCAAATGCCTGATCAGTATCAAATTTATATTTCTAATAGAAATTAATAATTAACATTAATCAAATATAATTTATATCTTCAATTCTGTATATAATTCCTTTGTAGCAACTCTGTTGTTCTGATTAAAATAATAACAATAAATTTATAATAAGTATATTTTCTTAAATAACTGAGCATCTTTCTTAAATAATTTATAAATCAATATGAATATATTTATGCTGGAATTTTATGTCTAATATCGTAGAATTCTTCTTATAAGCTTAGTATTTTATTTAAATATTTACTGATTATTTGCATTTATGATATACATACTGAGTTTTGATTAATAAATTAGATTTATGGTACAAAGAATATTATTTTCATATGGAACTTAATGATCTATTTCAGATACAGATAAATATTTCTTCGAATATTCCAAAAATTAAGAAATCTTATGAATCAAATAATAAAATTGGTAAGATACTATGTTCTTAAATAATGAATTAAAATGGAATTGATCATTTATATGTTCATTAAAAAAATGAAACTAATAGACTAATGAATATATTGAAAATACCAAATTATTATTTTTTATTTTACCTCAATATTAGACATAAAGCATTTAAAGAATTGCAACTGTAAATTAATTATAATATAATAAGATTTAAAAATGAGCAATAGTCTTCTAGTAGCACAAATGAGCTCTTTAACAATGCTCACTATTTAGAAAATATGGCACCTATCAGCCGAATTGGAGTGAGATAAAAATACCAATGTGATTACTCAGTGAAGGATGACGACTACGAAAGAGAGATGATCAAACTCAAGTCCAGTCATTGACCTTTCCTCTTCCTGAAGACTTCAGATACAAAACTTGAGAAAAAGCGCCTGAGCAGCTACTGGAATTCTTCAGTTAGCTGGAGCTATTTTAAATAGTAATTCTATTGTAATTACAAAGGTTATCACTTATGGTGAAAGTATTTTGGAAAGATGCGGCGAGATAAAGTTAATCTTAGATTGAATTTACACAATAAAATAAAGTTGTAACTTAAGCAAAATTGGCAAGAATACCTGTAACAAAAACTATTACTATCTTAGCTATAATGTTTTTGACATGGTTGATATATAAAATGACAGATTTGCACTTTGAACAACTTCGGTTCTTAAATCTATTCACTATAAATTACATTAAAAAACAATTCTAGCAGTATAAATTTAATTAATGATTCTATTCTAATGATTTAATTAATATACCCAAAAAATAATGCAATGATAAAAATATTAAAATATAAAAAAAAATTAAAAAATCAACAAAAATAGGATTATTAAAATAAATCTTAAAGATACTATATAAATAAAAATATCGAATTAAATACTTCAATTAATATTGTGATTTTATATAATACCAAGTTAAAGCTGAATAATTGATTTATGATTATAGTTATGTAAGATTGTATTTCCTTTGTTACAAATTA
>ARYC01015780.1:0-13022 GCA_000711775.1 Oxytricha trifallax
AATAAATTTTATATATAGAAGTCTGTAATAGAATATAAAAATAGCAAGTTTAACTGATTTGTAAATCAGTGATTCATCCTCGCTCTATTAAGACAGAGCAGTATATTAAGTTCTTAGAGCAGCTGAGAGAGAAGTACCTTGAATAAGAGATTATATTATTTGTTGATAATCTTTCTGTTCATAAGACTAAAGAAACAAGAAAGAGTTATGACCAACTTAGAATAACGCCGGTGTTCAACGTACCTTACAGTCCATAGTTTAATGGAATTGAGTTCTACTGGGGTATATTAAAAGGCCATTATAAGAAACTGCTGCTATACCACTTGATGCATGACCTACCTATCGATACAGTAGACTTTATTAAAAGCTCAGCGAAGACAGTAGATAATTTATTGGCTTAAAAGTGTGCGAAAGAAGGGAGAGTGAATGTATATAAATAAGTTTTGTAGTTGAGTTAATGAATATATAAGTCACATTTAGAATTCTTTAGAGGGAGCTGGCTTCTCTTTCTTTTCTTCTACTCTTGCTTCCCTCCTCCAAGGTTTCTTCTCTTGCTGCCAGCTCCAGCATCTATGTTCATTTACTCTGGAGGCTAAATATTTGAATAAAGTCCCTTGCTAACTTCAAACTTTGTCTGCGACTTTCGCTCTCTGTGAAGCTTGCTCTATTCCTTCATCAAGAAGATGCCAGTACCAGATTTTTCTAAAGAGTTAAAACTACAAATCTTACTTGAAATATAAGGGTGCTTCTGCAGCTCTGTAGCCAGCTCTCACTTATCTTGATCCCTTGTTTATCCTTATCTTCTGAAGAGATGCTGTACCTTTTCTTATGAGATTCTTGAATAATTTCTTTCAAGTAATCACCTTTTATTGTTGCAAGTATGCCAAAGAAGTAGTTTCTTTCAGGTAGTTTATTTGACAACTGCTTCTTAGTAGGCAGGTACTGCGAAACCTCTGGGTCATTCATTGCATCATCATATAAATTAGTTACAAAGATTTCAGTATAGTTTGGAATCTCTGCAAACTTTACATCTTAAGTTTTTAGTGCTTTCTTCTCTTCGCAGAGTATGGCTCTTAAAAATGAAATTTTAGTACCTTGCATCGTTGGAAGGAACAAACCAACTACATAATCAATATTAGTTACTATGAGTTCATTACCTTGCTGCACCAGGTAGCGGTGCAAATCCTCCTTGCTTCTAAATCTTTGAATCAATTCTTGTGCTTGCACTCTTTTCATTGCATCATTCATTGACTCTAACTTGCTTACAGATCTAAGAAATAATATTCAAGTTTAAGTTTATTGATTTCAATTATATACCTCTGTAAAACTTACTATTAAATATGGGCATCCAATAGGAGGTCAACCTCTAAGAAGGATATGGAGAAGGTTTAGTGAACTGGTTTCAAACTTGAGAGATTGATATCAATTTCTACTGTTATAGTTCCATATTTTTAAATTTAAATTGGTAACGTACTTAATTAGGAGCAGCTCCTAAAATGCTAGTACTAAATTAGAAGCATTAATTAAAGCTAGTACTTAATTAGGAGCACCCTAATTTTAATCATAAAATCACAAAATACCTCCTAAAGCAGTACGTACTTAATTAGGTGCACCTCCTAAATCGGTACGTACTATAATCAACTTATTATTGAGAGTAAAAATGGTTACTTTCTCACCCATTTTTAGAGCTGGTTCGTCTCTTAGTGCTCATTTATCTTCGCTAATACTCTAAAAACTTTCCTTGATACTTGTAGGCTTGCAAAGCTCTCATATAAGCTCTCAGTTATAGAGGCAGTTTTATAATTTTAAATTCAAATTTAAATATGAGCCGCTAACATTTTAAGAAAACCAACAGCACTTCCATAAAACTAAATGAGACTTACCTTTGGGAGCAATAAAAAGTGTGATAGCTGCGAGATGAACTCTCATAAGGAACCTATCAGAGCTATCACTTGATGTCTCTGTTATTGAAATTGAAATTAATAATAGAAAATTAATGGCAAACAAGTGTGTGGGAGACAGAGAGGAGGAGAAAGGTATTAATGAAATTCCTATACAAACTGAAGAATTTGAAGTCTATTTTTGTGAGTTATGTGAGAAAGATTTTGCTCATAAATCAAGCTGGTACAGACATATGAAAGAGCATAGAGAAGCAAAGCCCACTGTATACTTAAAGCATGATAAAATAGATGAAAAGTATGACTGCTTTGAGTGCCATAAGCAATACTCTCATACAAGAGACTTAAAGAAGCATCTATTAAAAGCTCACAAGAAAGATATAGAAGTTAAGAATCATGAAGTTGAGCTGAAGCTTCTAAACAAAAGAAAAGCGAGGGAATATTCTAAGGTCGTAGTACCTGAATAAGCTAGAGAGTTAGAGTAAGTTAAGAAGGCACGCAACCAACTGACCTCTGAAATAACAAAAATTATGATCAAGATTCAATACAAGAAAATACCGGTTCTTGCTTAAATTGACCTAGACACTTCTCTTTAAAGCTACCTTATAATAGAAGACTCCTTTGATAAGAAAGTTATCAATGATCATCAATACGCATACAAGGTGTATTCCTTAAACTATCTCTTAAGTGATGATAAATATCAGATGGAGTTTACAAATGAGTATCAAGTACTCACTTAAGCTTAGTTTAAAGAGTGTAGTTACTTAATCAAGCTAGATGCTGTTCTTCTTGTCAAGGATCATGTGGCTCTCAGACTCCCACTCTATGAAATGACCCTCAGAGATTTTATTACTGATCAAAGGAATCATAAGTAGCTTGCTTTGAAAGCAACCTAAACCTTACAAGGTATAAAAGAGTTACATAAGTTAGGCTTTGTTCATAGAGATTTGAAGCCTGAGAATATTATGATAAACTTCTTGTAAGAGTGGCAATTATTGACTTCAACAGAGCATTAAAGGTGGAAGTATCAAGGCTAGGAAGTGTTATGGGAACTCCAGGCTATTATCCTGAAAGAGAAGACTGGAGAGATGGAGATTATTAATGGGATGAGTGGGCTTTAGCAGCAATAATAATAGAGTGCGATATGCCTCGCAACGATTACTACGCTACTAGGTGTGAGAAAGATGCTAAGCAAAGAATCAAGTAATTTATAGACAAAACCAGAGTCTCTCAATCATTAAAATAAATGGCAGAATCAATAATATTAAAACCTAACTCTAGATCAGACATAATATTAGAGCAGATAGAGTTGTGGTTAAGTAAGATAAACTTCAGACCACTCCCACATGATCCTAAAGTGCATTTTGAGCGATTAAATTAAATAAATTTACTATAAATTTCACATTAAAACCTATTAATAACCCCAACCCCTAACAAATTCCCTACAAATCAAAGCACTTATAAACCTCATTAAGGGGTTTTGGGGTTTTGATTGTTCATATGGTCAAAATCATTTCGCATTCTTTAATTAACTTCCAGATATATTTATTTACCCTCCCTCAAGTTTTACTCCTCCTGCTTAACTTCTTCGATTTCTTTAGCCCTTCTTTTCTTGATGCAGTTGGCTTCATTAAATAGGCTGATCTCCCTTCCGCGAACTAATAATTCTTTTTGTTAAACACTTATTTTTTACCACGAAAACTTAAAGATTCTTTCAACGCCTTGGCAAATTCAGGCCTCATTGGTACTAGTAATCCTTAGGTTTGATCTTGTTTTGCTCTTATATTCCTCTTTGCATCAGACACCTTCTAATTGACCCCATCCTTCTCTAGAGACATTATAATATCACATATCCATTTCTTGTCGAGATGGAGCCAGTCGCTCAATTGGATAGGTAACTCATAATTGACGACTTTGTTTTAAGCATATTCTAGGAAGTTCTCGATTGTCAAGCCTTCTATCTGTGGCAGGACAGCGATAATAAAATCTGCCCTTTTCAAATGCTAACTGTTTATTTAAGATTAGAAGTTTACCTCTTTTTCTCCATTAAGAAGACACCGAAGGAAGAACACGTTTGTGCATTAAAGCTTGAGAAGATTAGGCCCACATTCTTGGACTAGGAAGTCATAGAGCTCCTTCTGGTTCCCAATCTTCTCTCTGAGCTAATGAAAATTTACTAATGAGTTCATGCTTAAGGTGAATGCCTCACTATTTAATAATAAGTTTATAAAATAATTACATGAAGGTTGAAGTTTACATGTTTGAGATATAATTCTTGTGCTAAAAAAGTAAATCTTCTTCACCGTGAAAGAAATAGTTTTTCCTTAAATGGAATTATTTATAAAATAATCATTCCATGTTTAAGACTTTTAATTTTTAATAAAAATTAATTAATACTAAAAATGGAGAAACTAAGATTGATTGATCTTCGGGACTATCTTGGAAGGCATATAAATTAAGAAGACCTTTTAAATGAATCAGCTCTTAAAACTGGGAAGCTTTAAGTCTCTATAGATTATAAGCTCGCCTAATGCAATTTAATAGATTCTTAAGAGCATGGGTTATTGGATTGGAGCTGTTTCGACCTCTATTCTAAAACTTTAAATCAATTAGAAAAAGCTTAGTAAGAAATACTAGACTAGAGGGAATCCAAATTTCAAATCTTAGATCCCAGAACTGATGCACTAAATTCAGCTTCTATAATTAGGGATGAATAAGAATTCAATCTAGGTCTCTTCGAAATGATGGCAAGATCTATTGGAGAGCTTTGGAAGGAGTTTCCAGTAATAGCTCAAATCAAAAGATTTATTCAAATAACCGGCAATGGATTAAACTTTAAGATATCATCATTGATTTGACGGTTCATATCAAGTTAAGGCAAGTAAATTTCTCAAAATGGTAGGCAGGCTGATTAAGACAACTCTAAGTTTAAAATGATTTTTCTCTGGCCTGGAGAAAAATTTTAATGAGGTTTAATTCTTGGTCTAATTTGGAATGAGTTTGTATGATGGTGATCGCAAGATAACATTAAATGCCTTAAAAAGCTAGTATAAAATATCAATTAGTTAAGTTATGACTATAAAAATTGACTTTGACTGATTTATAAAAGCAGGAAGCCATGAAAACAAAAAGAGATTTGGGTTGAGCGTGGGAGCTCATAAACTCTTCATGAAATTTATCGAAAATGGGTATACATTGATTAAGCCAAGCAATTCAAGACTATCTCAAGGATAAATGAACGTTATATTTAAGACAGAGGAAATACAAAAATTCTTGAGAAAAGCTTTAAATATGCTGCCAAAAAAGGTTTCTTACCTAGCTAAAGATCGATAGAATCTGATGGTATAAAGCAGCGAGCATCTGCTTTACTACGTTAGATTGCTTAGCTAGGGGAAGATTCTTGTCAATATTGATGAGAGTTCTATTTAATTTAGCAAACAAAATGATTAGGCTTGGGGACCGAAATTTCAATAATTGTTTTGCACTGATTCAAAAAGATGTCAGCAGATAGGTCTTATTGCAGCCCTTTGATGTGACGTGAGTATAATTTCAACTCTTTAAAGGGAAAAATAATAGCGTTTGATTCTATTTCTTTATTCTTCAACTCATATAAGCTCTAGAAAAGTTGAATCATAACTGGCGTGCAAATCACTTACTTATGCTTTACAATGGTTCCTATCATTAGGAGTAGTTACTTGAGAGAAAAGCTTAACATCCTGAAAATATCAACATTATTTTTAGAGGCATACTAATTCGACTTTAATCCAAAAGAAAAATTATTTGCTTTCATTAAAAAGGGAAATTTACAACAGGTTCTTAAATCGATTTAGGATGAACTTTCACAAATTAACTTAATAGAAAATTAAAGAGAACCCTAAGTTAAAGCCAAATTAAAAGAACTATCACAAATTCAAAAAATAAATATCAATGGTGCGCCAAACTATTTTTTAGAAGATTTCCTTACGTTTTTGATTACTTGTGCAGCAAGTATTGAACTATTATAAGTAATTATGATAGCTCAGAAATGCAATTATATATTTGAATGTTAGGGAAATGTCAAATAACGAATTTGTAAGGACTAGTATTTTGTGAAACAATAACTTTTTGACAAATATCCATGCAAGGATCAGAATGAGGAAGCATAGTAATTTTGGTTTTGTTCAGGTTCTATATTATTTTGTTAAAAAAAGTTGCTTAATCACACATCAACTATTCTCTTTAGATTTGTAATAATGGGGCTCTTCAAAGTTTTACTTTGATAATCTTCTCTTCTATCATTATTATTGACCAAAATTTGCCTTGAAATTAATATTGTCTACTAGCAGAGTTTTATAATGTACCCTATTAGTTAAAATAATGAAAAGTGGGAGAATTTCAAAAGACTATTGAGTATTCATGTTGGAATTGACCTTAAAGTCAAAGTAAATAAGCCTTCAATCTTCTCGAGAGTAAAGGTAAATTTTTCATATTACTTATAAAAATATACACTACTAGCATTGAAAAGCATAAAACTGATGTAGGTCTCGGTGGTTCCGTATGCCTCGGAGGTTTTGAATAAAAAAGACTTTTATACACGATACGATGTTTTTTACTTAGAGATTTACCCAATAGCACTTCATATGGAAATGAATTTTATTCGCTATCAAAATCATCAGAAAATTTGAAACGAGATCCCACAATTTAAAGATAACTTAGGTCAATCAGTTCTTACCTTCAAACTTTATTCTAAACGAAAGCTCTCTGGGAGTATCTTTCTGTACTGCTTCATGATAAAAATCGTTCCTACTAACAATTTAGATCGAAGATAAAGTAAATCTTATTTACCTCTTAAAAGATTGCATGAGCTTCTTTGTTAGGGAAATTGTTAATAAACATTTTCTCAAATCTTGACAAGTCTCAATAATGAGAACTGGTCAATCTCATTCTCCTAATGGTTGAATAGTTCTTGAACTTTTGTGCTATAAGAGTTTAATTCAGAGTTTAATAAGTTAATTTCGTGCAACTCATTTCTGATGTTCGTGTATTAAACTTAAAAAACAGGCTTGAAAGGGGATTCTCAAAACCCTACAAGAGTAATTTTAGCGCATTTTATTTGCACTTTATAAAATATTGACCTAGGGCATAAAACTAAAATTAGGCAAATTAAAGAGACAGGACTGTGTTGCCCAAACATCTGCCAAATGTGATATCAAATAGAAAATCCTAAATGCTCTTGAATCAATATGTTAATAACAAAGAAGAGCTATGGCAATATTATCTGCCTTTTTTTCACGAGTTCTGGCTTTTTATAGATCGGTTACAAGAATTCAGGCCATTTCTCTAAGTTATTTCTCATATTACGAAGCATTAACCTTCCTCGTTTCAATGATAGTAATAACATAACTTTTAATTAATAAAAAACATCATAGAATAATGATTAATTAAGAATCAAAGCAAGTTAACTAATTTAACACTAAAATCTTGGAATAAAAATTTTAGAATTTACTAAAGTAAGATAACTTGAATTTAACAGCTTGGCATCATCGACATGGTCAGAAAATTAAATGTTTGATTTCATGGTCTATTAACGAACAGCTTTAAAAGAGACCATTGGAAGTCTAAGAAAAATTAAATTATTTAGGAAAATATTATTACTCCACAACAAAATGATCTAAAAAGAAAATGGAAGATATAAACATACCCTTCATTCAACTAATATTCTTTGCCTTAAATGGCATTTGAATAAAAACTACAAGCAATCATTTTTAGCATACAAAAATAAATCCAGGCATGATAGTTCACATCATCCAAACCGGGAAAATGAAGTATTGAAATAAATCAAAAAGAATTTTCAAAATTGAACAAATATAGTATTAAATTCAAATCTAAATTATCAAAACTTTGCATTTATCACAGAAAAAAAACTAGAAATCTACCATGAAATATGGAATTAAGAGTTTTAAAAAAAATTATAAATGACTTATGGGGTCACGAGGTCAGGCCAACAATTAGTAAGAATAATTGAGTAAGTGGAAAAGTAAAATAAAGATTTAGATAAAATGGATACGGATGATTAACTTGAAGAATATAAGAATGATCTCAAATCCCAGCAATAATCTAATGAGGAAAATTTAGAAAAATTAAAAGATATTGAACAAGAATTGAAATAATCTAACACCACATGAATGAAATGTATCAAAAATACCTAAATAAATTAAAATAAGATCCCATTTTGATTAAATTTAATAACAGTTAGAAAATTTTTGAACTTCAAAAACATTTACTCCCTGGCGATATGTACAACCCCTACATTAAAGTTGATGACAAAATAGTATCAAAGAAAATTAAAAGCAATTCAAATTTCCAGTAATTTAAGATGACTTTAGAATAAACCAAAATACTATGTGTATGCAAAATTGCCTTTCATTCAATTTAATAAGCTAAATAAATATTATATTAGAAAGTTAATTGCTAGGTGAGGTACCAATCTCACTTAGGAATTTCTAAAAAAGCTTTCTACTACACTAAGGCCTATCGAGCGCACGTATAGGGTTGCTGGCGCAACGCATGAGGGACTAGTCGGCGGGGTTCAATCATTCAGATTCTACACTCCTCGAGTGGGTTGGATCCTAAGATATCCCTGCATAGATGAGTTTATTGGCTTGAGTTCAGTTTCCTAGGTAATAGGGAGTAGGATGAAGGTACGCTGTGCCTTCAAAAGTGAGAAGACGAACCATTGAAGCCAAAAATAAGGATTTTTCTCCCACACCGGGCTAGGTTACTGAAGCTACCACAGCGAAAGGACAGGGATTACGTTTCCCAGCAGCGGTGAGACCGGTAGATTTTTTTTTTCCACGCCCTATCATCCTAGCGGATTTCTAGAGCTCTGTTGTTTAAGTTAATCTGGCAAAATCTTGATTAAGGAAGAGATTTGGTGATAGCATAGGTGGTTTTTCGGAGTTTTCTACTTAGGACTGCCACACCACGGAATTGCCACTTCAACTCACTCAGATACGTTTACATCACTACTAAGATTCAAAACCTCAAAACCCCTTAATTAGATGTTTTAGTGATTTGATTTGTAGGGTATAGTTGGGGTCTTATTGGGGTTAGTAGAGAAATTAGGGGCAATTTACAAAATGAGAAATAGAAATTAGCGAAATTTAGGGTCTATTTATGATGAGCAATACTTAAATTTACTGCTTAAGCTTAGGTATGGTACGAGTATTTATATAGATTAAGTCAAACCAGTACTGAATTATGCAGCTATAGCAAAGCTTTTACGCAAGAGTCCCTCTACTGTTAGGTATCACTGCATGTTAGCTGTTTAGCATTTTAATTCAGGCACATGAAAGCATCCTGCAAGAAAATAAAAGTTCTCACAGCACCATATTGACTACCTCTGCGACTCGAAGACTTTGAAGTATTGGGCACACTTTCCATTAGACTAGCGAGCTGTGATGTTTCATCGTAAGTTTCCTGACATGCGTATCTCTCCTTAGACTATAGCCAATATTTATAGAAGAAATGGTATTACTTCAAGACTGTCGACAGAGTGAAGAGAGTTATTGATTTTACAGTGCCATTTATAGTAATAATTTAAACTATATATATGATTAAATGCAGAGGGCTATTAACAATAAAATCAAGTTCATACACGCTGATGAAGCTGTATTCACCTTCAACACTTTTATTAATAAGTCGTGGTATAAGACGTATGATAATATAGAAGTTTATGGCTAAAATGTGAAGGTAGTCACCCATGCAATTTTAGCTTCAATAAGTGAAGATTCAGGCTTACAGAGTTATGTTATTCACCCTCGCTCTATTAAGCAAGAGTAGTATATTGAGTTCCTACATAAGCTCAGAGAGAAGTATAGCAACCAAGAGATCATCCTGTTTGATGATAACCTTTCAGTTCATAAGACTAAGGAGTCTAAGAAAGCTTATGAAGAGTTAAACATAACTCTTGTATAAAACGTTCCTTATAGCCCTTAATTTAATGGAATTAATACTACTGGAGTTAAATCAAGACTCACTACAAGAAGCTGTTGCTGTATCATCTTATGCATGACTTGCCCATAGATACAGTTGACTTAATTCAAAGCAGCTGTCAGAGAGTGAGCGTAGATAAGACAACAGTCTGTGCGAGAGAGGGAAGAATGAATGTTTATAAATAAGTTTTAGATTTAAATGAATGAACAAGTTCACATATTAAACTAACCCATAAAGGGGTTTGGCTTCTCTTTCTTCTCCTCTTTATGGCTTGCTGGGCCCATATTTCTTCTCTTAGTGCCAGCTCCTGCATCTATATTCATTTCATCTGGCTTTTAAACATCTTTATAAAGTCTCTTGCTAACTTCATATATTTTCTATGACTTTCTCACTCTGTGAACCTTTGCATTCTCTTTCATTAGGAATATACCAGTCCCAGATTTCATTAAAAAGTTATGAGTCAATGCTTACTAGAGAGGTAAGGACGCTTCTTAAGCTCAGCGAGCCAGGTCTCACTTATTAGTATGGCTTGCTTCTTTTAATCTTCAGGAGAAATTAGTAGCGTTTTTTGTGAGCTTCTTCAATGATCTCTCTGAGATAACTCTCTTAAAGTGCCAAGAACACCAAAGAAGAAGCTCTTTTCTGGATTCTTGTTAGAGAGTTATTTCTTGGTAGGAAGATAAACTACCAACTCTTCATCATTCATCGCATCCTCGTAGAGATTAGTGACTGAAATCCCTGGGTAGTTTGGTATATCTATCAACTTTATTTCATTGTTTTTAAAGGCTTTCTTCTCAATACAGAGTATAGCTTTTAAGAATGAAATTTTGGTTCCTTCCATCGTTGGAAGGAATAAACTAACTATAGTATATGATTAAGAATATGTCACATGCTTACCATGCTGAGTGAGGTATCGATAGAGATCTTCCTTGCTTCTGAATCTTGAGATCATTTCTTTAAGCTTTAACCCTCTTTATTGCAGTACTTATAGATTCCATCCTAGTTCCTTCTCTTCTTATTAATTTCAAATTATAATATATAGAGTTCTTGATCCTACTGTTAAAAATCTTAGTATTAAATATGGGCATCTTATAGGAGGTCAACCTGGTAAGGATACGTGGAAAGCTGGCAGAAGATGTAACAAATTTCAGAGATGGAGCTCCATTTTTATCAATTTAGTTCCATTAAATTAGTACTAAATTTGTTTAAACTTGATTAGTACCGGTACTAAATTCGTTTAAATTTAATTGGTACCAATTTAATAGTACCAATACTTAATTAGTATCTAGTTATAAACTAATGAGGTTTTAATGGAAAAGTTCCAAAATGGTTCAAAACTTAATTAGTTAAGCCTGCCAAGTTTTAAACTAATGAGGTTTTAATGGAAAAGTTCCAAAATGGTTCAAAACCTAATTGGTACTAGTACCAACCTGAATATTATCTAAGTTGGTACCAAAATTAAAAATACTAAGCATGAAATTAGAAAAGTTATAGTTATAAACTAAGTATTAATATGACTTCTAGCTCCCTATAATCAACTCTTATTGCTGTAGTGTCAACTCCTTTACAGAGTAACTATAACAATAGAGGTTATTAGAGCATTATAATAGCAATTTAAATTTGAATTGAAACATGGCGGCTAACTTAAATCGTAAGGCAGTTTCTCTTGGAACAGGTTAATCATTGCTCAACTTTTGCTCCTCCAAGAAGCCAGAAGTAATTTATACTGAAAAGGAGGTTGAGCTAAGAGCTCTAGAGTTTGAAGCTGAGGTCTTTAAAATTTAAGTTTAAAACAAGAAGTAGAGTGCAGAGATAGGAGAGTTTAAATATAAGTTGAATTGGTTGAGGAAGATAAGGAACAGCAACCAATTGAAAAAATTAAAACATTTTAATGTGAAGACTGCTAAAATTTCTTCTCAACTGAGTCTAGCTTGAAGAGGGTCATTAAAGAAGTACACTCTGGCAAAGCCAAGATCTATTTTAAACATGACAAAGTGGATGGAAGGTACCAATGCACAACATGGATGAAGTCTTATACTCACTCAGCCAAAGTAAAGAGGCATATGTAAAAGCATCATTTAAACGAATTTCTTATTAAAGATGAGGAGACTTAAAAGCTTGTACCTGCGAAAAGAAAAAATAACTCTCTTGAGTCATAAAAAGAACAGCAGGAGAGACTTAAGAGATAGAAGCGATTAGAGTCTATGAACTAACCAGCAAATGGTATGTAAAAAGCATGCTTATAAGAGAGAGCAATGTATATACCTGCATTAAATGCAGTTGACATTAGCAGCTGTATGAGAACTATTTAAATATTGAAGTATCAAACAAGGTAAAACTTATAGTTGTTGATGAATTCGCTAATAAGGTATATCCATTCAAGTATCTCATTAAGAATGAGCAATATTATAATAATCGTGAAATTAAAACAAATTTTTATATAATAAACATGAAAAAATTAGTAATTAAACCATGATGATCAATGAGGTGGTGTAAATCGTGCAGATGAGGTGAGCTTGATCATTGAAATTTATCGACTAATTGTACATTTTCGAGTCACCGCACACAGAGCTACTGGTATCATTTATACCATGAAAGATGAAGATCAGCGGGAATAAATGGGCCACTTCAAGGTACCTTACCGCATTTATCTATTGCACTCTTGGGAAATTGCCAGTAATGAATAACGAACGGCGAACTACAATCTGTCCATTATTACTTTAGCCAACGAAAATCAATACTAGGAGTAAATTAAGCTCAAAAGTATCCAGCCTAAATTCTTTTGAATTTTTTTAGCCATGTTGCTAAAAATGCACGTTTCCCAATATAGAAGATGATTCATTGAGATCACCGTGAACAACATCTGCTGGAGTAACTAAGTAGCCAGGCTTAGGATATTCCCAATATTGTTGCGTAGAGGCATTGTGATAGCTACCAAAACAAGATACTCTTGTCTTTGTAACTAGTTACGATGGGTGCTGTAACTAGTTACGCAGGTAAAGCAATAAATATTCGAGGTGATAGAACTAGATATACGGAGCTTCGGACCTAATATCATCCTGTCATTGAGGCATCTGCTTAACGACTTGTGGAAGAGGAAAAGGCTGGTATAGTACGGAGGCCATCACATATTGGTTCAAACAAGTGACT
>ARYC01015787.1:0-12376 GCA_000711775.1 Oxytricha trifallax
ATTCAATTATTATAATCAAAATCAATATATTTATTAAAATATTAATCGATAATTTTGAGCTATATCATATTTATTATTTGTAAATTAATATAAGATAAAGCACAATAGCCTTCATGAAGTAAATTAATAAATTTTAAATTTAGTTATCTTTATAATTTTTAAACTTATGACAAATATTATAACTGAAATGCTGCAAAAATGAAAGCGACGGGAAAATGATTTGAAATTTTCTACAAGAGTATAATAGTTAAATACTATTACCAGTAATCCTTCTTCTACTGATAATTTAGTCCCATCCTTTCGCATTAATTTTATCAGTAACTTGACTAATGAGGGGAATAATATTAACTATGTCCTTTATCACTGATTTTCACCTAATTATTTATTATTTTAAACATTATTTCAATTATTTTCTTCATGTCATTAAGGGAATTGATTTATTTATTAAAAAATTACTTCAAATCTAATCCACTCGAGTAGTCTCTTAATGACTCCATTATGATAGGCATGATAGGCTTAAAGTATTTTGGAGATTTTTTATGCAGGTATTAACAATATTTTTAATTTTTTCAATAGATATATTAAATTAAAATATTATGTGTATTTTTAAAATTATTAATTATTCTTTTATTGATTTAATACTTCAAATAAATAGTCTTATTTTTTAAAGATATTAATAGTTTAAATCAAATTAAGTCAATATTTATAATATTTTTGAATTAGAAATTTTAAATTAAATTATATTTTTTGGAAAATACGATTAGTAATTCTAAATTTCAGATTTATTTTTACTTACAGATAAATTAAGATATTTAGACTTTATACCCTTTAATATAAAATTTAATAGTCAATATAAAATTATTTGATTTATTTTTTTTCGAATCTAATTAATTAACAATTACCTCATGGTAACTTACTAAGAACTTGATTTACATATTTTTTTTAAAAAATAACAGTCTAGAGAAAAAGTCATATTGAGAATTTAAAAAAATTATAAATGTTATAATATTATCATGATATTTAATAATTTTTTAATTATATATGAATAAGATATTTACTAGTTAATATTCAAACTGTATTTCTAATAAAGAAATTTATAATAGCAAAAAATTCTTAATACTTTTCTATCATTCTATGATTTGTGTAATTGGAAAAAAGTATTTATTCAATATTTAGTCATTAATTTTTTATTCATTATAATTATTATTTTCTGAAGAGTCATTTTTAATAATAAAATTATATAATTTAAATATATTTATTTATTACAAATAATATAATATTTTTATTTGATTTTATATTTTAAAATTATTGTCTTAAATAATATCTTTTTCTTGAAACAATCGCAAAGTTGATAATAAAATATTTATTTATAATGCTTGGAAATTTTTATTTAATTATTAATAATGTAAATAAATAATGAATTAAAATAGATAAATAAAATTTTGAAAGATATAATTTTTATAATAATTACGTGTTTAATATATATAATATTTTTAAAATGGCTCACTTTTTTTGCTGACTAATAATCATCATATCTTTCTTTTTTCCTTTTCCCTTTGGTTTTCTAGTACTTTAATCATAATATTCAACGATAAGTTATTTTATGTGCTCTCCAATCTCCACTGCCTTGTCTTTAATACTACTTTTTATTGGCAGAAATTATATTTAAGTTTTAGATAGGCTTTTTCCATTTAAAAGAATATTTTTAGATCGTTTTTGTCTAAGCATTATTCAAAGTCCCTCATTGCTTCTCTCATTTTAGCTTTTTTCATCAAGCATTAAATTACGGGTTACTGCTGTTCCAATAATCATTACTTCACACTCGGGCAGTTATTTATACCAGTTTCTTCCTTTGAATTATATTTGTATCAATCACTTATGATTAAAAATTAAAAATTATTGAAATAAATTAATAAATGCAATAGATTAACAAATACTTAAATATAAATTAAAATTGACAATAATTACATTAAATACTTCTAAAACCTCTCTGATTCTTCAAGCTATTCTAACATATTCGACCTTAAGTTAGTGAATTTTTTTTAAATATTTTACATTAAAAATACTGTTTTCATGTAAATTAATCTTAATAACTAAAAAGAATTATAATAATTTCATATAATTTAGCTTTTAAGTTTTTCATTTAGTTCAGCCTATAATTTAATATATGTAAATGCTGGATATATGGGAAAACCTCAATTATAAATTGAAGCATTAGAATTTCAAACTTTTACACAGTAGTATGCTAGGTAAAAATCGAATCTGGAAAAATAAAATATATTTTAAATTTCAAAAGCCTCATAAAAAATCTGAATGTACATTTTCTTTGTTAAGTCAAATTAATCTTGTATTTATTTCATTTTTTCCTAGCATTATTATTAACTAATTAGCATTATATAATTGATGACTGTTTAAATTAACCTTTAAATTTTTATTCATGATCTTTTTTAATTTTATAAATATTTTGCCTTCATTCAAAGCATTTTTGTATTGGCTAATTCAAGTCTTCCACTCAAAACCCCAAAACCCTTTCAGTAGTTTGATTGAGTTTTTGATTGATAAAAGTAGACTATTAGTGCATTCATTATTAGGGTTTTAATAGAGTTTATGTAGGGGTTTAATGTTTAAATATTAGTATTTTAAGTGATTATATGCGAGGTTTGGGGTCAGTTTATGACAGTGAGTATATAGATTTATTGTTTAAGTTGCGTTATGGATGTGATTAATATGGTGATCAACTCAGACCTATTCTTAATTATACATCAATAGCAAGGCTACTTCATAAATCTCCTGCAACTGTGAAGTCTTTCTGTCTATTAGCATTGAATTTAAAGAGATAGCAGCTTAATTCTAAGCCTAAAAGACCTCGAAAATTTTAGCAGCATTATATTGACTATCTTATTAATGATAAGACTCTTAAATACTGGGCTCACTTCTCTCTCGCCTAAAGAGTTGTGATGTTTCATCGCCGATTTCCTGAGCTTCACATATCTGCATAATCGATAGCTAACATATATAAAAAGAACGGAATATCTTATAAGACAGGTCAATCGCATTATGAGAGTGATTGACTTAAATGTTCCATTTTATAAGACTAATTTAAATTATATATTCGATTAAATGCAGAGGTCTTAAGAGCATAATATAAAGTTCATACACGCTGATGAGGCAGTATTCACGTTTAATAACTTCATATCAAGGTCTTGGTATAAGAGGTACAGCAACATAGAAGTTTATGATAAAAAGGTTAAGGTATAAATTCATGCAATACTCGGTGGAATAAGCGAAGATAACGGCCTCGAGACTTATGTTTCCACCCTCGCACAATAAAGACCGAATAATACATAAAGTTCTTTTAATTACTCAGAGATAAGTACGCCGACTAAGAGATTATTCTGTTTGTAGATAACTTATCTGTCCATATAACTAAAGACTCAAGGAAGGAATATGAAAGGCTAAACATAACACCTGTATTTAATGTTCCTTACAGCCCTTAGTTTAATGGAATTGAATTATATTGGGGGTTATTGAAAGGCTACTACAAGAAACTTCTACTCTATCACTTAATGCACGACTTGAAGATAGATAAAGTCGATTTTATATAGAGTGCTGCTAAAAGAGTGAGCGATGATAAAGCTAAAGTATGCGCAAGAGAAGGTAGATTTTGTGTTTATAAATAAGTATCAGATTTAAACGAATGAATAAGTTCACATATTAAATTTGCCGGTAAAGGGATTTGGCTTCTCTTTCTTTTCTTCCTCTTAAGGCTTGCTTGGGCCTATGTTTCTTTTCTTAGTGCCAGCCCCTGCATCTATGTTCATCTATTCTGGCTTTTATAAATCTTTGAAGAGCCTCTTACTCAATTCATGTTTTACTTGAGACTTTCTCTCTCTGTTTAATTTGCTGCGCTCTTTCATCAAGTATACAGCAGTACCAGGCTTTTCTATAAAGTTAGAAGACTAAGCTTACTTGAGATGAATGGATGCTTTTAAAGTTCCTCCAGCCAGGTGTCATTAAATTTAACTCCTTGCTTCTCTTTTTCTTCAGGAGATATGCTGTAGCGTTTCTTATGAGCTTCTTAAATAACTTCATTTAAGTACTCAGGTTTCAGAGTTCCAAGAACACCAAAAAGAAGTTTCTCTCTGGCAACTTATTAGAGAGCTGTAGCTTTGATGGAAGGGTAGAGAGCTACTTCCGGATCACTCATAGCATCGTCATATAGGTTTGTCACTGATATTTCAGGGTAGTTAGGTATCTCTATCATCCTAATTTCAATTAGACTTAAAAGCTTTTTTCTCTTCACTCAGTAAGGCTTTTAAGAATGAGATTTTGGTTCCCTCCTAAGTTGGCAAGAACAATTCAACTATAATGGATTTATAAATCTTGCTTTAGAACTTACCTTGCTATACCAATTATCTATAAAGGTCCTCTTTACTTCGAAATTTTCCTATTAAATCCTGAGATTAAATTCTCTTCATTGCATCTTCATAGACTCCATCTTGCTTCCTCTTTCTTTTTCTAGAAATGTTAATGAAATTTAAAATTATGGATATCCAATCTAAGTTTATTAAAATCTTACTTCTATATAGGGAGGACCTACTGGAGGTCAACCTTGAAAAGATATACGGAGAAGCATTGAAAACTTGCTCCAAGTTTCACAAATTGATTTCCATTTTTATCAATCTATCTCCATTAAATTGCTCCTAATAATGTTTAATTATTTTAGGAGGTCCTCCAAATAAAGTTCAAACTTTATTAGGAGTTATATTTTAAGGTTAAAACTTAATTAGGAGCATATTAAATTTTAAAATGCTTAATAATTTTACCTCCAAATTAAGTTTAAACTTGATTTGGACGACCTACTAGAGAAACAAAACTTCATTAGGAATATTTTAATTTACTAAAACGAATAAAATTCTCATAAAATATGCCAACTTACAGTCTTTTATGATTAATTGATTTTCTTTCCTCTCAGCAAAGAATCTACCTCTATAATAGTTTATCTCGGTAGATTTTATCATTATTATAATAAAATATATCAGCAAACTAAAATGAGCGCTAACTGTTAAGAAGAGCGGCATTACTTGGATCAAGCCAATAAAAGTTATCATTCCAGCAACCAAGAAAAGTCGAGACCAGAGACGCTTGTACTCAGTGGGAGCCTACTTATGACAACTTTGACCAGTCTAGCTTTGAGATTTAAATATAAGTTAAGTAGCAGGTTATCATAGAAGCTGTGTAAATTGAGGAGGAGGTTAAACAACCCGCCATACAGCGTTAATAAATACCAACCAAAGTTGACTATTAATGCAAATAATGCAATAAAGTTTTCCCTTATAAGTCAACTTATAAGAGACACTTGAAAGATATACACAACGATATGCCAATGTTATATCTCAAGCATTAAAAGAAAGATGGAAAGTATGTCTGTGAGTTTTGTGAGAAGCATATTCTCATACTAGAGACCTCAGAGTGCACTTGAAGAAAAAGCACAATTAAAGTTTTGTCTTTATTCATGAACCTACAGGGAACAGATTCCTCTAAAAGAGGAGATCAAGAAACCCAGTGGAGTCTCTTAGAGTTGAAGTCTAGAAGTAAGTAAAAATGAAGAAAGCAGTCAAGAACTTTCCAGTCTCTGAGATCAATAAAATCATGGTTAAAATAGAGGCAATGAAGATTCCTATATTAAAAATCATTGACTTAGATTCTTGCCTAGAAAGCTATCTCACTCTTGAAGATAAAATAGAGAAGAGAGTCATTACAGATGACTAATATGTTTGTAAGATATATCCTTTCAATTACTTCCTTGCTGATGACAAGTTCCAATGGAATTTGCTAATGAGTAATATGCTTTTTAAAAGGCAAAGTTAAATGATTGCTGGCATATCATATAGCTTGATGCTATTTTACTTGGTAAAGATCATGTAGCCTTCAGGCTTCCATTATTATAAATGACTTACAGAGAATTCTTATCTGACAATAGATGTCAGAGATAAATTAGCTAGATAGTATAGCAGACATTTGAGGGGATTGAAGAACTTCACAAGCTAGGTTATGTTCATAGAGACTTAAAGCCAGAGAATATCATGTTGAACTTTCAGCCTCTTAGAGTTTATATTATTGACTTCAACAGAGCTCAAAGAGTGCAAGCCTCTGCATAAGGAAATGTATACGGCACTACTGGATATTTCCCCAGAGAGAGAGGATTGGAGAGAAGGAGGCACTTTATGGGATATCTGGGCTCTAGCAGTAATAATAATAGAGAGCGACATGCCAAGAAACGATTACTTTAGCTGTAGGGGTGAGAGAGATTCAAAGTAAAGAATCAAGCAATATCTCGATAAAAATAAAATAAATGGAGGTTTCAGAGAAATTGCATACTCAACTATTATCAAGCCAAGCTAAGAGAATTAACAAACAATAGAAACAATCAAACATCAACTTAGAAAGATAAAATGCAGAGAACTGCCACATGACTCTAACCTTATGTTTGTGGGAAATATTTTAAATGCTCGATTGTTATATTAGTCGGTTAAGCTCTTAAAAATTACGTATATATCTATAAATACATAAAACCTCCTTAAATCATAACCCTATTAAAACCCTAATAAAGTATGCACTAATAGTCTACTTTTATCAATCAAAAACTCAATAAAACTACTGAAAGGGTTTTGGGGTTTTGACTGTGATGCTTAGAATTGTAAAGTTAGAATTTTAAAATATATTATTTAGCGGTATTCTTAGTTTTTTATTAATATCTTAATATTTTGCTTCAATTCTTGGTTTTTATTAAACATTTTTCTTTAATTGCTAAAACTAATATATAGGCTTTAGTTATCATAATTTATTAGGCATATATGATTCATCATCAATTTAGAAAAAAATAAATTTAAAAATAGCAATTACTCAAACTAATATTTTAAATCAAATGTTTTATTTCCATCTCATTTTAGATATAGCAAAAGAAAAGGCTTAAATAATTAATAAGGATGGTGAAAGTTTTATAAGCAAAGCATAAAAAAATTATAATAAACACAATAAAAAAATTTTGAAATAAAACAAATCATAAATTTTAATAATTATTTACCATTTTATACTTTTAAGGTGTACCACTGTAGGTAAATTGATGTAGATCTAGTTAAAATAGAGTTAGGGTCAAGATTTAACATATAAAAATATATTGTTAATTTATTATTTTATCAGAAATTAGAAATTCATTTCTTAAATTTACGCTTAATTATTAAAAAAAAAACACAGTTCTACAAGTTTACTAAAATAATTCAAATAGTTATATTGTGTGACAGTTATAATTTTTTTTACAACTACATTACCAAATATTATTTCTTATACTTAAAAGCATCCTGCAAAACAATTTTACCTATTTATTAATAAATTATTCTTATCACATAAACTAATCTATATAAATTTATTTGACTATATTTTAATGCAAATTAATAATAACTACGATTTCAATAAATATCATGTCCATGTTTAATTATTATATATCAATTTTATGTTACTTTCAGAACTACAAATAGTGCAAAGAGCCATTGCAAATTTTTAAAATTCAATGATATAAGATTTTATTATAGTTTTATTATTTTTTCCTTAAATTTTCAATTAAAAAATTAAACCAAAAAAATATATTAATAAATTACATCTACTGAATTTATGAAAAATGTTAAATTAAATATAAATGGTAAGTATAAACAAATTAATTTGATCGATTATAATTATTTTCTATTTTATATTTCAATAATTAAATATTTAATATTATGATAGTGTAGATTTTATAATTTTTTTATCTTTATATAAATATGTTAATAATTAAAAATAATTAAATAAATATAATAAGACAATATCAATTTACAAAATCACTCATTCATTTTAAATCGTTGATTTAATATAACTTAAAGTAGTCCTTATTAATATATGTCTTTTAATTTATATGTTATATAAATATTTATTTTATCATTATTTATATTTACATTAATATTTAATAAAATTAATCATTATCAATGAACAAATTATTATTTAATTATTGTTTATATTTAATATTAATAATATGGGGGGGGGGGAAGTTTCCTGCCCCCAACATTTAATTTTATGTTTTTTGAAATAATTTTAATAGAAACAATAAATTTCAATTTCATTTACCATAATCATGTACTATACAACATTTATTATTATATAATTTTCAAGGTACATAATTATTCTTTATCAAATTATATATTATTAACAAGGCTAAAATAAGTGTATTTTATTAATAATTAATGTAATTTTCATTAAATTTTAAATTCATTATCAAGGTAGAAATGATATTTGAAGCTAAATTAAAAAAACTACATCATAATTGATGATTAAGATTATTTGAAAATTATAAAAATTACATATTTTTATGTATGGGGCAGGAAACTTACGAAGGGGGCAGGAAACTTCCCCCCTAGGTTGCATATAAAATTTTGGGGGCAGGAAACTTCCCCCCCCCCCAATAATATGTATTTAAAAAATATTAATATATTTTATAATTTTTATATTTTCTTTTATTTGTAATATATATTTGAAATTTATTATAAAAGTTAATTTAAATGTGGTGAGAGAAGAAATCTGACTAGATAAATAATAATTTAATTTGGTATTTATTACTAATTTTAAATTCTATTTAATGCTTTAAAATCATATTTTATTTTAAAATAATTAATAAATTATTTTTAAAATTTGCAATGGGCTTAAAAAATGATTAATATTTAATATAATAAATTTAAAAAGAAATATAAATAAATAAATATATTAGCTTAATAAAAAATTTATAAATATAAGATTTTAAGATTTATAAATATTCTAAAAGTAAATGAAATCAACCCAATTCATTTTTATAAAAAATAATTTTTAATTTTTGAAATAAATTTGATAATATAATATAATAATTTAATTAAATTCAATTATTATAATCAAAATCAATATATTTATTAAAATATTAATCGATAATTTTGAGCTATATCATATTTATTATTTGTAAATTAATATAAGATAAAGCACAATAGCCTTCATGAAGTAAATTAATAAATTTTAAATTTAGTTATCTTTATAATTTTTAAACTTATGACAAATATTATAACTGAAATGCTGCAAAAATGAAAGCGACGGGAAAATGATTTGAAATTTTCTACAAGAGTATAATAGTTAAATACTATTACCAGTAATCCTTCTTCTACTGATAATTTAGTCCCATCCTTTCGCATTAATTTTATCAGTAACTTGACTAATGAGGGGAATAATATTAACTATGTCCTTTATCACTGATTTTCACCTAATTATTTATTATTTTAAACATTATTTCAATTATTTTCTTCATGTCATTAAGGGAATTGATTTATTTATTAAAAAATTACTTCAAATCTAATCCACTCGAGTAGTCTCTTAATGACTCCATTATGATAGGCATGATAGGCTTAAAGTATTTTGGAGATTTTTTATGCAGGTATTAACAATATTTTTAATTTTTTCAATAGATATATTAAATTAAAATATTATGTGTATTTTTAAAATTATTAATTATTCTTTTATTGATTTAATACTTCAAATAAATAGTCTTATTTTTTAAAGATATTAATAGTTTAAATCAAATTAAGTCAATATTTATAATATTTTTGAATTAGAAATTTTAAATTAAATTATATTTTTTGGAAAATACGATTAGTAATTCTAAATTTCAGATTTATTTTTACTTACAGATAAATTAAGATATTTAGACTTTATACCCTTTAATATAAAATTTAATAGTCAATATAAAATTATTTGATTTATTTTTTTTCGAATCTAATTAATTAACAATTACCTCATGGTAACTTACTAAGAACTTGATTTACATATTTTTTTTAAAAAATAACAGTCTAGAGAAAAAGTCATATTGAGAATTTAAAAAAATTATAAATGTTATAATATTATCATGATATTTAATAATTTTTTAATTATATATGAATAAGATATTTACTAGTTAATATTCAAACTGTATTTCTAATAAAGAAATTTATAATAGCAAAAAATTCTTAATACTTTTCTATCATTCTATGATTTGTGTAATTGGAAAAAAGTATTTATTCAATATTTAGTCATTAATTTTTTATTCATTATAATTATTATTTTCTGAAGAGTCATTTTTAATAATAAAATTATATAATTTAAATATATTTATTTATTACAAATAATATAATATTTTTATTTGATTTTATATTTTAAAATTATTGTCTTAAATAATATCTTTTTCTTGAAACAATCGCAAAGTTGATAATAAAATATTTATTTATAATGCTTGGAAATTTTTATTTAATTATTAATAATGTAAATAAATAATGAATTAAAATAGATAAATAAAATTTTGAAAGATATAATTTTTATAATAATTACGTGTTTAATATATATAATATTTTTAAAATGGCTCACTTTTTTTGCTGACTAATAATCATCATATCTTTCTTTTTTCCTTTTCCCTTTGGTTTTCTAGTACTTTAATCATAATATTCAACGATAAGTTATTTTATGTGCTCTCCAATCTCCACTGCCTTGTCTTTAATACTACTTTTTATTGGCAGAAATTATATTTAAGTTTTAGATAGGCTTTTTCCATTTAAAAGAATATTTTTAGATCGTTTTTGTCTAAGCATTATTCAAAGTCCCTCATTGCTTCTCTCATTTTAGCTTTTTTCATCAAGCATTAAATTACGGGTTACTGCTGTTCCAATAATCATTACTTCACACTCGGGCAGTTATTTATACCAGTTTCTTCCTTTGAATTATATTTGTATCAATCACTTATGATTAAAAATTAAAAATTATTGAAATAAATTAATAAATGCAATAGATTAACAAATACTTAAATATAAATTAAAATTGACAATAATTACATTAAATACTTCTAAAACCTCTCTGATTCTTCAAGCTATTCTAACATATTCGACCTTAAGTTAGTGAATTTTTTTTAAATATTTTACATTAAAAATACTGTTTTCATGTAAATTAATCTTAATAACTAAAAAGAATTATAATAATTTCATATAATTTAGCTTTTAAGTTTTTCATTTAGTTCAGCCTATAATTTAATATATGTAAATGCTGGATATATGGGAAAACCTCAATTATAAATTGAAGCATTAGAATTTCAAACTTTTACACAGTAGTATGCTAGGTAAAAATCGAATCTGGAAAAATAAAATATATTTTAAATTTCAAAAGCCTCATAAAAAATCTGAATGTACATTTTCTTTGTTAAGTCAAATTAATCTTGTATTTATTTCATTTTTTCCTAGCATTATTATTAACTAATTAGCATTATATAATTGATGACTGTTTAAATTAACCTTTAAATTTTTATTCATGATCTTTTTTAATTTTATAAATATTTTGCCTTCATTCAAAGCATTTTTGTATTGGCTAATTCAAGTCTTCCACTCAAAACCCCAAAACCCTTTCAGTAGTTTGATTGAGTTTTTGATTGATAAAAGTAGACTATTAGTGCATTCATTATTAGGGTTTTAATAGAGTTTATGTAGGGGTTTAATGTTTAAATATTAGTATTTTAAGTGATTATATGCGAGGTTTGGGGTCAGTTTATGACAGTGAGTATATAGATTTATTGTTTAAGTTGCGTTATGGATGTGATTAATATGGTGATCAACTCAGACCTATTCTTAATTATACATCAATAGCAAGGCTACTTCATAAATCTCCTGCAACTGTGAAGTCTTTCTGTCTATTAGCATTGAATTTAAAGAGATAGCAGCTTAATTCTAAGCCTAAAAGACCTCGAAAATTTTAGCAGCATTATATTGACTATCTTATTAATGATAAGACTCTTAAATACTGGGCTCACTTCTCTCTCGCCTAAAGAGTTGTGATGTTTCATCGCCGATTTCCTGAGCTTCACATATCTGCATAATCGATAGCTAACATATATAAAAAGAACGGAATATCTTATAAGACAGTCAATCGCATTAAGAGAGTGATTGACTTTACTGTTCCATTTTATAAGACTAATTTAAATTATATATTCGATTAAATGCAGAGGTCTTAAGAGCATAATATAAAGTTCATACACGCTGATGAGGCAGTATTCACGTTTAATAACTTCATATCAAGGTCTTGGTATAAGAGGTACAGCAACATAGAAGTTTATGATAAAAAGGTTAAGGTATAAATTCATGCAATACTCGGTGGAATAAGCGAAGATAACGGCCTCGAGACTTATGTTATCCACCCTCGCTCAATAAAGACCGAATAATACATAAAGTTCTTATAATAAGCTTAGAGAAAAGTACGCCGACTAAGAGATTATTCTGTTTGTAGATAACTTATCTGTCCATAAAACTAAAGACACAAG